>DVQO01000049.1:0-41062 GCA_018231785.1 Danaus gilippus
AATATAAATAAAAAAACGTAACAGATATTTCTTGATTATAGGGCGATACGAAGTTTGCCGGGTTTTCTTGTAAAGTTATAAAAAGCAAACCAACTTAAAGAATACACTGTTACATATAATTTAATCATTACGATATAAAGGTGTTTTTAAATGTGGTGTCATAATATATATTGTATTTAAAGTTTTGGTTATTGGAATTTAAGTGTTAAACTTTATTTATTTTCGGGATAATATACATACATATATCGTATAATTATAGTTTTAATTTAAAACAATCACTCATCACAGTATCACGTAGTTTTGTATTAGACAAACAAATAAAATTGAATTTTTAAATTTATTTAATAATTAAGATATTGGCAACGTTCATTAACGTGCAAACAAGACTGAGTCGTTTGAGTTTTGTTAAAATTTCTTAGTAATTGGTAGTACTGCTTATTATTTTTAAAACAGTTTCTCAGAATATTAACCACGAACGACTAAGTGCTTCGCTTTTACTAGTGTTCCCACTAAATAATATTAAAAAAAAACTGTGAAAGAAACTCAAAGGAAACTTAAATGGACATCGAAATAGAAATGGAATTCCAAAAGAATGTTGAAAAAGAAGTGAGCGTATTCATTAGACTCACACTCTGTCATATGTTAATTCCGCGAATGTTAACTTACCCGATACTAGAGCGTTGAAAACTGAATAATAAAGCCCATTGCTTTCAGTGAACTTGTATTCCCAATCCTGAAAAAAAGTTACATATATTGTTACATAATTTAATATAGAAATTATAACATGGAAAATATGATGATTTCAATGAATCTACAAATTTAGTCTCAGAAAAATTTACTTTCTAAAATACTTTAACATACTATTTTCAATATCAATAATATGGGTAGTTAGTAGATTTTTTGGAAAGGGGAAAAACTACGCAAATTTCACGAGTACGAAGAAAATAACATAATATCAAAATAAGTAGTAATCCAATTATTCAGGTCATCGAGACTTTAAGGCTGCGGAAGACTTATCTTATCATAAGATTTATGGACGCTTATCAGTATGAGAATACTTATTTAAATAATTAAATGTATTAATACTTCTTTTAAAAAACAGTAAACATTTTTTATTATATTTACTTTTAAATATGCGAGTTATCAGTATATTACCCAACTCTCTGGAATTTCTGGGTCAACGAAAATACATTGTGAATACGAAAAGTTTCTATTTTTGGTTTCACGTGCTACTATCACTTTCACCTTCCACTGTTGATTTTCAATCGCTTTTATTTTGGTCTTACAGCTATATCGCGTACGAGAGATATTTTAAAATTAAAGTCATTGTTTTTATATGAAAATAACACTTTTACTATAAATACCACAGCTGTTAGGACAACAATAACGTAGTTACGTTAATATCTTATTAAGTTGAGTACGTGTTCCACTCCCCAACGAGTATTGATCCAAAACCGCAAGACCCAAATTTATGACACGTTTCAACAGATTCCAAATTGTACCTTAGACGAACACGGCGACTGACCTACTTTCTGAGAAAATTAGAGGAAAACATTATCTACTTTCCATAAACTAATATTGTAGCACATTTTGTTTGTAAAGTCATCGAACTTTATGAATTATAAACTGTGAAAAAATTAACAAATGTATATATTGAAGTTTGTTTCAAGTAACTTGCTTTAAAGCTCGTTAAGTATATAGTTTCCGAGTGATTATGAAAGCTTTAAAACGGAAATAGCGAATCAAAAGAGCGCATAAACTTCAATGTGAGTCGGTCAAGGATAGTTTTGCGATTAGTTTGTGTTAATATACAAGTATTTATCTATTATAATACCATGATTAAAATGTCCGAAGAAGTTACCGATTTTTATACAGGCATGAAATAATTTCGAATTTAAAAAAATACACATTCACAATCGATTTAAACAGACATTTTTAAATTCTTTCGTCTATTTGCTAACATGTGACATAAAATTACATAGTGATTTATTTTATTATAAGTCAATAGTAGCTTTGTGTGAGTGATTTCAACTGTACATTTACGTAAACTGAATACTGAAGACAGTATCGTATTTTTCAAAATTGTAATGTATATTGATTATAAATCAAAATTACTGTAATGCTATGTAAATACAAATACTATAAATAAAGTGGAAATGCACATAACTCCTATAACATAAAAATAATTTTATCCTTGATGTGTTTTAAGAATTCATGAAACGCTTCACTACTCTATATTCAATATGATGTAGGAACTGTAATCGATATACCTTGAAAAATTGACATTGACATTTTAACACACTCATGGAATATAGAACACGACCTTATAAAATCTTCCTTTTATTACGAGAAATGAAACAATTTATGCGGTATAAGCAGATGCGAACGTTTTCAAGCTAACAAAAGTATTATGGTAACATTAAATCCACACATATGTTCCTCTTTATGTTATTTTAAATAAAAATCACAATTCTTATTTGGTTTTGCTTTCATGGGAGAATATTAAAAAATGTTAAGAGATCTAAAGAATCGAAAGGCCGCCATTTTGAAACGTTTGTTTACGTGCGCGAAATGTAGGTACGATTCTTTGTATTTTTCTATAATTGTACTTGCAAATAACTATTACTTACAGATAAATTAATACGCACTCCAAACATATGTATACAAAAGATATTTCCAATTATTTATAACTTTAACTTAATATCATATAATTTTTCCTCCGAACACTCACTTATGAAATAAAATTCCCAATTTTTACTTAAACAAAGAAAAAAATATCTTTAATTTATAAAATTGAATTTTTTCATAGAGAGCGTACAAAATACAGTCGCCGTATAAAGGGCAGAGGGTGAAATGATATCTCTAAGAGCTTGTTGTTGTGAGGGTAGGCGGGGACTAGCCAGGAGTCAAGGTCGAAATGAGGAGCTTTGCCGTCGGCCGGACGCTCGAAGGTCAGCCCCCGCCCCTGCACCCAGAATCGATACAATATTGTAAACGCCATCCCCGTCAGCAAGCCGTGTTTAAGGTAGATTCCGTGATATGCAATTCTATTTAATGTTTCTTTTAAGATCATTTTGCTACATTATATTTTTATGTTGCTTAGCTATGGTTATGCTTAATTTACACGTACATAAATATGTAAATGAAGAGTGGATTTAGTAAAATGTTTGCTTCATTTAAACATATTGTAAAACATAATGTATTTGAATTTAATTGTAACTTTGGTAATTTATATGATATGTCTTAAAAGATAATTTTATAAAAACTATCTCGCTCGTGAATTATCTCAGCCGTAATATTTCAATATATTTTAGCTTATGCGGGTAACGATATTTTAAGAAGGTATAGTAGAAATACAAAAATTCATGTCTTTGCTAAAACTTTGTTAGAAAGTGGCGAATACAATAAATATTTGTTATATCAAGTAGTTCGGTCACGTGAATTGTTTACAACGAGGTCAGGTAAACATAAAATTTCTTATAAACAGGTAAAATAATGTTTTATTCACTTAAATATTTCATACCCATCTTGTCAAAGCGAATAACTTATATTTATAAATGAGAACACATTTTTGGTAAATAACTGTATGTGTTTTCTGTTTAGAAACAATTTGGTAGGTAATCATTTATGTCCTGCGAAAAATAAACAAAATTCGATGCAGTAAATTCGTAAAAGTAAACAGAGGAGTTCCTTTATTGTCATATTATCTACGTTATATATTTTTTTATTTATGTAACTTAATGATAGTGTCAAACAAAAAAGTGTCTTATCCTGTCCCGTTCATGATATAAATTAGTAGAACGTTATATAAAGAAGTAAGTTTATCCAAATTGTATTTACCTTTTCATACTTGATAATTCACTACGATGAGGTTATTCGCAAAATTAAAGTACATTTAATATGATCTTTTAAGAGATATTACGAAATACTTTTTAAATCCATAAAGACGTTATAATTAAAGTTGAACTATGTTTAACATTTTCAATTCTTTAACTGTATATCATATTGACAAGTTATCCTACATGAAATATATATAAAAAAGTGTAATAAATAAATACTGAAAAGTAGACTTCAAATACGGACCGATCTCGGATTACTTATAATGCCACACAGCTCGTGGCCTCGAAACCCAAGATAATCTGATGTATATCTAATCAAACTTCCACGGACTATCTATCAAATACAAGGTAATGAATAAATTTCAATGTTCTATTAAAATTTTATAACTTCGTCCCAAACAGTAAACCTTAATAATGAAGAAAACAGGTCAGTGATCATCTTGAATGGCATGTTCCATTATTCTCTTTAACTAAATACACAATATATTATTACGAAAAAATATGTTTTTATTTGAGTAATGTATAAATCATGAGTATTTTATTATTTTTTTCTTTAAGGCTTTATATGAACACGATATTTCTGTTCAGACAATTGACGACGCTATTTAAATATATTATTGATAAAGAATTGTAAAATTCTTGATGATACCATAGTTCTATGAAATAAAAACTTACTTAAACATTTTCGTTCTGACTTATCATTGCATACAGAACATACAGATAAATTTAAAAGTCTATTAGCCCAGAACTCTGTTATTTTATAAGGCTAGAATTGTAAAAGCAGGTTATGCAAATTAATATATGTATGTACACCAGAGATGTTCTAGTTTGCAATAGAAAAACATGTTCTAAAAGCAATTTTTTACTAACGCTAGACACAGTGTGGTTGTCAACTCTCGCTTACCTTTGTCAAAATTTTGGTAGAGTACGTTACGGTATAAAGCAAACATGTTATTTTTTGACTTCGAAATTTTTTTGGTCTAGAAATAAAGAGAATATGCGTGTTCGAATATTAAAATGAAATTTGAATGCATCTGCAATAAAACACGTTTATACATTTCAAAAACTCATTCTGAAGAGGTTCTCTTTTATATTTTCATTTACATAAAAGAATATTCTAATAGTTTTATACAAATATCTTAAATGTCATTTCTATCGAGTAAAAAACGATCAGTTAATATATTTAAAAAAAAAAAACAATTTATTAATAATCCATATTTTTTTACATCTTTGTGTCAAATGCAATTTTTATAAGAGAAATAGTTAGAGGGCTCTTGAACTAAAACGAAATTTAATATTGACTATTCAATCAATTATAAAATTTGATTTTCAAACACTACCTACTTTACACTGGATTAAGGCTTTAAAGCGACCGGCTAGGTTCCTATGATTCAATTTAAACATGTTCCATAACATACAATATAGACAGATCTTAACTTAGTTTAAAATGGCTTTTGCGTAAGAATTTTTAAACAATGGAAAATTACTTTGAGAAATATTAAACTACTATTTTAAAAAGTTTTCTAACGCTTGTAAAATATATTACTGTGGGCGTGAGAGATGTTATGGGCGTTTGTTTCTTTTATTTATGCTTTAATAAAACTTTTTAATGATATAAAATATAAGTTATACATTTAGGAACCCAGTAGGTAAAAGAATATTTATAAAATTACCATTTCTAAAAACTACAAGCGCTTATATGTATATAAGATATATTTATAAATAATTCATGAGAGTTTTATTACTGTATTTTTAATAATAAGAAGAGGTAATAATTATTTATTATAAGAAGAGAGGAATGTCAGCTTAATACTCGTATAGATTGATTAAAAACTATCAAATTGAAGACAAAAGTTAAAAATGTATATAAAAAATAAATACAATAAATGTTATTTTATACAAATTCTTCTAGTGGGATAACAGAATACATATCTCTAATTATTTAATTTTACAGTATGTAACTAGGAGATTTTTAATTTTTGTTTCAAACAATAGCTATCTAAACCACAACTGTGAGAACATGAGCCTATTTATAAATTTATCTATGTGCTTCTAGTGTTTTGAGAATAAGAGGATAAATTTGGCTAATTGTAATTCAAGCTTTTGCTATTCCAGATGCTTGTCGAATTTCGCTAACAATCTGATAGTTTCATTGTGGTTAACAACCACATACCTGCATCAGCTTACACATTTAGCAATAGCAATAATACATCGCTTTCAATTAATATAATGAATCCATTGTTTGTATCACTGTGCTCATAAAGACATAATTATTGTTTAATGTTTTGCTTTCGTTTATAACATAACAGATTAGGTATACCTAAGTTGCGGAATTAAAATATTTATTTTTGTGCATATTTTTTTAATTATCTCGTTTCGCCGTCGTTTTATTTCAGAGTTACCTTCATTTTCATTTTATAATCAGTGTTGGGTCGTAATGCGTAAAATTTTTTATTTGTTAGAATCTAATGCAACATTTCATGAAATTTTTTATTTTTTTGGAGATATGTTTTTCCAATTGCAGCTTAACATCAAAAAAGGGTAAGAGTTAAAGACCTTAACCTTAGGTTATGTAAGACTAGACGATCGTCAAGGTTATAAAGTCAGCATATAAAAGACTATACAACTCGGCTATAATTTATGAATGGTTAGTGAACAAGGGCGTCCCCAGGGGAGGTGCGGGCAGCTGACCTCTTTGCTCTTCCCCCTGGCGATTCAAATGAATATAGCCGAATGCAAAACAAGCAAAGTCCAAAGTCAATTGTACTGGATTAGCATTCTGCCATTTCCGTGTATTGAAGCTTATTTCTTTTTTTTTTTTGCAAGGTGACAATATTCCATATTGAAAGCATAAAGCATGCTTTTGTTTGCAAGTTGACAATTTTCCATATTGAAAGCATAAAAAATTATACACAATTTAATTATCAAAAAAAGGTAAAGCCTTTCTTATTAATAATCTGTTTATATAACAATTACTTTTTTACAATAAAAGAAATATTTTATTTAATTGCATAAAAGTGAATAACGACAGAAAATATGGAAATATCCTTGAGCGCCAAATAACGTATTTTAAAATTTAAATATGTTTCCTAATTAAATACTCAATTTTCAGTATGACCTTCATTAATGTCTGCAATCATGCATCGCTTATAAGTCAAGGACTTTTAAAAAATTTAAAACAAAAAAAATTTAAAACTTTCAAAACAACCTTGTGCAACTGAAATATTGCGAATTAAATTTTAACTTCAACTATATTTGCTAAAACAATGTGGAAATGGACCCCGAAGGCTTTACTGATGTTCACTTTACTGGAAACATAAATTTCCAGCAAAATATTATAAAAATGAGAGAATTTTTTATAAAATATGTATCTCACTTCAGCATTCGTTTTGTCTTAAATACAAAATAAAACGGGTAACGTTCTTGTGCCTTGTATGTAAGTTGATTAATGAATTTAATAGTTAATCCAAAATGCCCATCTCATTTCCAGTAATACATAAAAGACACAACACAGTAGTCTTCGAACATAACAGTAATAGTTAGAACCGCACCCAATATTCGTTAAGTTATAAAGTTTCCCTATTCTTTTCTTATCAAAACACCATTATAAATTCATTTACTGACAGATGTATGTCATTCGGACTTTTGCCTTTAGTATTTGTTCCAACCTTCCCTTAGATAAAAACATATTTTTAATGAATGAGATAATTAAATTATAATTATACATTACGAATGGGTTAACTTTCGATACAATGCAAATATCACAAAGATAAATTTAAATAGCAAAGTCGCCATTATACTTAAATTAAAAACCACAATAAAAAAGATAACCATAAAAATAAGTTACAATAAGAATTGAAAAACATTACAAAATATGCAAAAGAATACCAGAAGGTATCATTGGGATAATGCACAATTAGTGTTAGAAACGACGCGATGATGGAATTAATCATATGTTTTAGGTTTTTTTTAGTTGTTAGTCTTCATAATTCATCCTGGGCGTATTTATTCACTATCATGGAAGACTATTGAAACAAAAACAAATTTGTCCCACTTCTTTATTCTAAGTATCAAATCTCTCAAATCGGCGAAGTTCATCCAAAACCGATTTTGATTAAAATTACAATCAAATATTTTTTTAAGAAATCCTTTTTTATTTCATTTATATTGCATACAGAATACATTTCCTTTATAAATGTCGTAAAACATATGATATTATTGATGAAACATTTAAATTTTTAAAGTTAATTTTATATTTATTCAATAGTAGGTAAAAAAATATAACAAATACCAGGAAGTTAAGCCCTTGATAACTTCTAACTTTAATCACGTTCATTCCTTAATTTATAGCCAAATCTCTTTATGCTAAATAAAAAAATAAAACGCTGTAATAAATGTAATAAAACTATTGTAAAATATGATAACATTAAAGCGGGAGGACACCAGTGACAGGGAACAAATCAAGATAAGGGAAATTATAAGGCATTATAAATATATAAATGGCAATTCCTATTGCAAAACAAATAATATATTAATATTAACATAATATTGCACAGCGCGCACATAAAACAAACTCGCAGAACAGTCGACAAACTTTTGTACTCATAACTTATATTAACTCTTGCAATATATTCAAATTTAACGAAATATCTTATTAAAAAAAAATAAACAACGAAAACTAAGTATAAAGTTGTCAAGTCTCACTTGTAGATCCATATAAATATATATAAGTTACTCACCGAGGTCGACACGAATACGATGTTTGCGTGTCAAGTTCCGTAGTAGCGGATATCGGAAGGCTGTGGAGTAGCGTGTATAGTTCCGCAGTGCTGTTAGTAATGGCGAGTGTGTCGTAGTTTGAACCCCCGCTATGCGACGGCAGCGCGCGCACCCCCCACCTCCGACCCTCGCCAGAATACAACCCCTATTCTTACCATCGATTCATCGTTTCGCCGCATTTTATCACTAAAAGTACAGCTTATTGTATGAATTGGGTCAATTGTTCCCATGTCAATAAGTAAGACATTCTTCGAAGATTAAAACGATACATGTACTTTTTTTAAATTTCATATATCAGCGATACGTCCCTTTTTAAGCGTCAGGTTTTGTTTTGGGATGGATAGTTAAATGAAACTAGAAAAATATTTTAGAATTTTATTGAACACAAGAGCACAGTGTGCTAAAACACTTAGGTATAATAATAGTACAAAGCTTAGAAGTTATTTATCGCTCTCGTGAGATTAAAATATCAGAGACCAAAAGATACCACATATCCTATCAATTACAGCAGTTGAAACGGAACACACGTGAAATACAAAACTTTGTAGAATTTGTTAATAAATAGCTCTTGTTGCGGCAAGCTAAATATGTTAAATTGATAGTAACACGTGGTAAACCCACTGCTATTACTATCTTGTAATAGCAGCAGCACTTATATATATCCACCGACCGAGTATAATTCTGTACATAGTTTTTATGTAAAGGAATAAAATAACTAGATATCAAGTATCATAATTTTAGGAGGCTCGGTCAAACATAGTATATGTATATCAGTTTTTTATGAACATATATATTAGGCTTATATATGTATGTTTGTATAATACATGTATGTATATATAGCTAGAACAGTTTTTTTATTAAATATACACTACTATGATTTACATAAGGATACGAAGGATATATATAATATATGTTACGTCATTATAAACCAATGTATCTCTATAAAGCGCTACGAGGACAGCAATATATTCTCATTTCTCTAGCACCAATACTTTAATCACTGTTTCCAATAAATTTAATTACACAAAAATCTAACACTAAATATAATATTATATGATCAAATTATCATCTAATTATATTGATAAGCGGTATCTTTTAGTATCACTTGTCTTAAATTATAATAAAACACCTCATGACTATATTGATTGATTCAAAGTAATGTGACTTCTTCCCTTAATAATTACGCGTGTACTTTAAACAATATTTTCTGCTATAGATTCAAAATAATATCATATGAAAATAACTGTTCTGATTATCATTTTTACATACATGAATCAAAACTTTTATTTATAGTTACAATACATAGTGAGATAGACGTTATATAATTTATGTTAGTCCACAAAAGCTATAACTATGAGTAGATAACCCCAAGCGGAGTATTAATATCACATCACTAATAGTAACTGTTTGAAAACGAAGATCCTCTTGATAACAAATTGTCACTAGAGCAACATCAGGTATAGCCTCGATTAAACTTACAACTATATATGAAAGCGCTTAGAATAGCTACTTACTGGCGCAATACACGAAAATAAATAAACAATATATTCGTGAAAATAACTATAAAGTTAAATGGAATTTAAACGGCAAGAATTCATTTTACTAACTTGTATGTTAAAAAAGAATTTACATTTCAACACTTCGATATCAAATAAAGCGTATTACGGTTTTATAACGAAAAGTGTATAGTGCTAGCGTGTTTATTGACTTCAAAAATTGTGTATTATATTTTAACATTGCTTTGCTGGCGATTTTTATAAAACTTTTGTTTTTATTTATCGCTAATATTGTTCATTGTCGTACGTAAACTTTTTTATATAATGAATAAATGTTTAACAGCTAAAGAATGCTAAGAAAATTATATTTAATTTGTATTTATAGAAGGATCTATAACATTAAATATTACTTATAATAGCCATTTTGTGTATTTGCATTTACTTTATATGTAATTGTAGCTATGTTTTACATTGTACATACATAAGTATGTGTTATAAGACGTTAATCGCATGCGTTAATTTTAATCGACTAATATTTTTTTTATGTCGTACGAGTTTCTCGACATAACTTTGTCGAATTGAAAACGTGAAATTAAAAACAAGCCAGATAATAGTATCATTAACGAACTGCAAAACTCTTAATATTTCAGTAAGAAAGCCGTCGACCTAAATTTCCTTCTATTTACCTGCCTTAAGGAAATGAGAGCTCGTAAACAACTTTCATAGAAATATGAATTTTAATGCCGCAAAAAAAAATCCTTGTGCATTTAAAAAATTAAGGACAATTTAATTTTCATATGTAAAGCAGACAGATATTTATATTTGAAATGTGTGTATATATTTCGTGCGAATAAAAAATATTTTTGTTACATGTATTTCAGAAAATGCATACGAAACTCGAATCTATTTTTAAAACATTCACGTTCCCATATATAATAGTCGTATTCGAACTGTACAAATTCAATCAACGTAACGTTGAAAAGTTTGATGTTCTCTAAGTCACAGACATTGAATAACTTTTGTACGTGTACATAAAACTAAATTGCCTTCAAACTAGAGCTTATTTCATATATTTAAAAGAAATCTTCGTAATAATTTAATAAACACTGAAACTAATTGACGTATATAAGTACATGCTTTCTGAGGACGAATAATTATTAAGTTTTGTATCATATTTTATTTGAATCAATTTCGTTGTAGAGCACAACTTGTGTGAAACAAACAAATCAGACTCCTGAATTCAGTGGTTAATTTAACCTCTTTTATATATGATGATAAATATTGTGTTACGATTAAAGAGCATAACATTTTCGACTATCATTCAGAATTAATAATGAATTGTTTACATTGTATTCGGGAGCGTTAACGTTTACCAATTTCATATTGAGGTCACACAATATTCAGGGTATCCGGGTCCTAACAGACAACACATTTGCATACACATTAACCAATTTAAGTAACGTGTTCATAATAACATCGACGTAGTTTCCACTGAAAATTATCCACTTCAACTAAATAAAAAATACTTATAAATTATTAAATAACGTCACAGAAAAAATTTATTTGATGGAGATATTTTAAAATGAATCGATGCCTAGACTCGTCCAATTTTCAAATCGATTACCCGTTAATATTTAAAGTGATTGGTAGATGACAACCGATTTTTCCATGTTAACAACACGTGGGGAGTAAAGATAACATCCTTAGTGTATCGAGCACCACTCGAACTATTGATTTCAAACTTGAAACCATGGTCCAGTGGAGAGACGACGCCGTGTATAACGAAAGTAAAAAGACCGAGTTACAGATATTATATTAGTTACGGAACCCTAAAAATAAACTGTTCAAATTTATTTCTATTCTAGAATACCTGAACAGATTTAAACATAGAAAATAAAATAAAAAAAAAAAACAATCAAAACAAAAACAAGAAACAAACATTTTGTTAGAAGTGTATATTAAATAAAAGTAATGAAGCAACAGTTGTTTATAGGTTGAATCGAGCGTTCGGTATCGCTAATTGAAAAAGTTTAAAACTTGAAATACTTAAATGCTGCTTATTAAAATATTACGTATGTTTTAATTTATATTTGATTCGGTTATCAAATCGAGCAACCGTAATATGTATTGATATAAACGAAGCGTGTGTGAATAAATCGTTTCATTCTTCCGTCCATTTTATAACGACCCATTGAACGTGACGCACCCGATCTAGAACACTATCAGATGAGAACATCAACCCCGTTTATTCTGATGCAATGTGAATTCATGTACGTGTAATTTTATAATAGTACTCTTTAGGTGATATACCTATTATTATAATCTTTATTGTGTCAACCTGATGCACGAGTATTAAATAGAACAAAACAGTAATTAACATGGTACATTACACGACAAGGGACGCATTGTACGTTCGAATGAGTTATTCAATACTAGCGTGGGTTATGATGCATTATGTCCATTGTTACCACAGAGAAACCCCGGAGAGTTTCATACAATACGTGCACATTTGACTTCAATGTTTGATCGAGACTTAATTAATGTCTGGCTTATATTTTTAATATCCCTATTCGATGTTTTAGTATATTGTTCTCTCATTACTGCATTATCTTATAATCTATTGCTTTTTTAACAATAAAATATTACGTAAATTTTTCCGGTGGATTCGAAATTGTAACTTACGAGTAAATATATTGTATAAAGAATTTGTTCTAAGTCTTAATACCACTGTTAAAAACTATTATAATTTAATGACTTCACTTGAATAAATATTAAGGTTCCAGTGTTGGCAATGTTAGAAGGTAATCAGTCTAAATTAATGTGTTGGTTTTAAGTAACTAGACGCTTTGTGATAAAAACCGAAATTATATGAGAATAATTATTACGATGGTGCAATAAATTTGAATACAAAAGATATGTTTACGAATTGATCTCAAGCTATATCTAGAAAAAATTGCGAATGACAAAGTACAAGGTACAATTAATATAAGACTAAAATATTTAACATAACAAAAAATAAAGTGTAAAACTTACATACTAATGTATTAATAAAAATTGTCAGGTAAAAAGAAAAAAAAGACTACACAAAAAAATCAGATCACTCTTTACGTACATAGTGTAGATTGTATTTTATTCGAATGACATAAGATTCGCTGGCAACGGCGTCACCAATTTGTTGGTGACCTCATTGATCCTCGCCGCCCATTGCTTCGCTGTTGATTCGTTCCCAGTTCTGTAACAAATTTTATTTGTTACAAACGTATGAAAGAAAACTACCATTATAATATTGAATATTCCGTTTCATTGTTCCATTTCTTTATAGTGGTTTACTTTTTAAGTAAAAATATACTGAAAGAAACAATTATTGATATAGATGAAGCATTTTTTCATCACAAGAAGAATCGATATGTTTCTAATAATATGCTTAAGTTTTCAATGACATTTTAAGTATAAATATAGAAAATTTTGTTTCACAACAATTTTCATTAAAGGCATTCTAAAAATTTTCGAAATGTAAACAAATATATTTTCTGAAACAAAACAGAGACCGCGCATGCCTTTAAAGTTAGACATTAATCTATTTCTATACTTTGTGAAGATAAGGTTCGTAGTTATATTTAAAAAAAAAATTAGTTTTTTTTTTTCTAAATTACATCAATAATTTTGGGTACATCTGATTTCTGAAAGCAATATTCCATATGCAGCCCTTAAAATTTTATATCATTTCGCCAACTGTAACTTTCTAATTATATTCCATTATGGACACCAAACATAACCATTTTTTTTAAGCCAGCCACAGTGTAATAATTTTGCCCATTTTAATTAACATTTTTTAGCTGGTACTGCAACCAGTATGCTTATCCCAATTTGGCATCGTTACACTTCACACAGAGACCTAGTTTTTTCTATGAAACTTCGCACATTATAGTATTAACGTAGCTTATTGAATAAGAAACGAGAAACTAAGTATAATGTAACTATGCAAACCTTTCTAAGTATATAGATCATTTAGGTAAACAAAACAAGTTGAAACCTGATATAGCTGACATCGTTAATGGCTGCTATTAATCAAGCTTTAATTTAAGTAATTCAATGATACTATCCAACAATAATTACGTTGGTGATAAATTATCCTGGTTATTGATGTTAAACACGGAATTATGAGCTGGATATAAATTAGCGTATTAAGTTACATTTCGATATATTGGTTAGAATTTATATAGTAAGTAATATATTAATATATAACAATTTAAAACAAGCAACCTTTACTTTTGGCTTATATTTAAAATGATTTATTACTACAAAATTAATCCCACAACTCTCGATTTACAATATAAAAAATATATGTAATGACATTTTTGCAAAAGTAAATATCCTTCAGAGATTTCTCATTTTAAAAAACTTATATGTATGATTTATTGTAATCTATAATTATTATATATTTATAAGAGCTATCCACCAATATATTGACCCATCGCGATATCTCTGGAACTTTTTAAGGGACTTGAAATTTAGTAGGAATATTCCTTTCGACAAGTAAAGGTCAACTAAGATTAGATTTTACGAAGTTTCACCCACATGGGGTGTTTCGGTGGCGTTAACAATGAAGTACTCCCGTTTTAAAAATATATCTTCACCTAATTAAAATTGTTTAGGGATCTTCTGTTTGTGATGTAGAAATTATCTATGAGCGAATTTTATAATATCTTATTCCCAGTAATGATTACGGGGGTGGATGTTAACAATGAAATTTTTTTATTTCTGTATTTTATGTCACGTTAAACGGACCAGTAACCAGTAGTATTATATTGTATGATATGTTATATATTAAACTCTTAAGATCTATTTAAAGAATATAATATTTATATAAATCAATGGAAATGTCATCAGAGCGTTTCATTCAAAATTACTAACAGACAGTCGGAGTGCGTATGTGTCCATTTTGATTTTAACAATCCTAAGTTATAAATCTCACCAGAAAGAGTATAGGAAGGATGGTAAAGGGAAAGGAATTGTGTAATTACATCAAAACGGAAAACAATAATGCAGCAGAAATAGCTACTACAAAGCCAATATTCTATAATAGGGGATTACACCCTAGTCGAGATGGTTGATTAATGAGTGATTACAGCAAAAAGTTTACTGACAACAAATAGATATTTTTTTTATATTGACGTATATTTTGTGGGCTACTAAAGTATATATGAAATGAGTACAAAAACTTCATTGTAATAAACAATAAGGACCCTGTAAATTCTAGCATTCTATCTGGTTATTTAGATACCGTCAGTTTCATAGAATACTATTAAACAAAGCAAAAAAACCTCAACACTTATTATGGAGAATAATCCACCAAATCACGCTTTCCAGGTGAGAAGTGTCTATACAAAGCTTTGAAGATTGTCACTCTTGTGACGTAACCCTTTTTGTTCAACTCGTTGAACGTTAGCTGTGAAGATCATCTTACGAATGGACGAGATAACTTTACGATGAGGGAAAAGAATAAGGTAACCTTAGTGGCGAGTGACAAAGACTCTCATTTAAATAATACACGTCATTTCAAATAAGCCTTTATTTTAAGACCATGTTAAGTGTAATAGTAATAGCAAAAAAATGATATTATTAGTAGAAATAATGGAATAAACTTTAATTATCATTGCATTTGACGGAAAGTTTCGTGATGATATTTAATTAAACCAATCTTATATGAAATATGTTTCATTTATTAACCAATATAATATTCGGTCTGTACAAAGAAGTTGTTTAAATGATACATATGAATATGTACATATAAGCGAAGGCATATTAAGGTTGAAAATTACGGTCAATGCATGAAGGATGGTTGTGAAAGGATCTTATATATAGAAATAGTATAAAATACACTTACTTGAATTTATATATGGTTCCAGTTCGGTGATCAACTAGTTGGAAAGCATCTTGAGCCTCACAGTCCATGAGAACTGCTCGCCATCCGTCATGTAGTTCCACCACCTTACAGCGCTCCTTGCTGAAGTCGTTACGACTAGTTCTGTAAAAAACGCTTGAATTAACCTTTAAGATAATTAATTAAGATCCCGCTGCGAAAAAAAACGTTCATTGCGTAGTGAGTCAAACGCACTTTTATATAGGTTTATAAATAGAAGAATACACTGATAGCACCGCAGACAGACAAACGTGGCCGTTAAATCAATGTAAATTAATGTTCCAAAAAGAATTTCGTTCAGTAATTAAAAAAAACTTCTATCATCCACACCATAAAAATGCATGTAAAGTATCCAAAAATCCATAGATACCGATGCACACTCGGCCACAACTACCTCGCAGCTAGGTGCAAGCAGATAATATTTTGATCTATTCCTACCGCATTTTTTTTATGTATTCCTACCGAACTGGTTTTAAATCAACGACAATTTCATAAAATCATTGAAAATTTTGATCATTTCGAGATTTACACGACGATTTTTTAAATGTGATTGTATACATAATATGATCGATGAGCTAAAACGAAAATAATTTAAATGAATGGTATAAAATTCCTATCAGCGCACGTTAAAGAAACAAAGAATAAACGGTAAGTATGATTTCAGCTACAAAAAGCGTCTAAGACTCAGAGCTCATCAAGAAAATTTGGATTATTGAGTGATTCAACAAATAGATTTCAAAGATTAGAGATTAGATTAGAATCTAGGAACCCTTTTATCAACTTTCTGCCAAATTATTGTGCTCCTATGAACCTGTATATATTTAGGACTAATGGAAATACAAGCTATTTAAAATGATTTCATACAGAAAAAATCTGATTGATCTGTTAACTATAACATTAAGAGAAACACTAAACTTAGTTTTATAGTACTTGTTGAAGTACTATAAAACATTAATATGAGGGGACATCTAAAGATGTTTAGGCAAATAATGCTAATATACCTCGCTACCACCTATAGTAGACAACAAAATAATATCTAAATATAAGTGGACACCTTCCACTTCCTTACATTTCTATACTTTCAAAACTGTGTGAAATACATCTAGATTTATATTATCAATTACTCTCTTTTAACTCATTCAATCTGTTAAGATGTGCTTGATTTTATTAGTATCTTTCAAATGCAGTACAGAATTATTAGTATTATTAAAATATTAGGTGTCAGTAATTTTTTACAGCTTACTACAGGCTCCTGTATTTACTTCTTCAAAGTAATGCAACTCAAATATTACACCACCACCACGAATATAATTACATATTAAATATAATCCAGCACCAACAAGTACAAGTTGGGTTAAAATTATAACCAATTTTACCAATACTCGTACTTAACTTGAGATACCATAAATTATTATTGAAAAGATTAAATGTTCCACAAAAAACCCAGCTATGTTTTTAATGAAAATCTGTTCAGGGGATAGTAAGTAATGTATAGCTTCTATTTGTAGAGACCGTTGTAAAATTCCTTAAATTTTAAGGCAGTGCTTTGAATAACGCTTTGTTCTTTTGTACTAAGGTACAACTAACATAAATATTCTGAAAATTGAATAGCCATAGTTTTGTGATGTAGAAAAACGATTTTGACCTAATACTGTACCTAAAATAACTAATAAGACAAGTGACAAAAGTTTACGGTAACTGTTAAACAAGATTTACGTACGTAACGAATACGTACGAACTCGCTAACAATCAAAAATCATTTATAAACCTTCATATATTCACAATTTGTGGTTTAAAACCGATGAGCATGTCCTCAATAAATTGCATTCTGATACTATAGGCACAACAAATACATAATTCACCCATACCTACATGAAAAAGATAATATAATTATTTTAAACAATTTCCTCTTGGGAGATTGCTACATTGTTGTTTTAAATCTGACTGCTAGGTTTTATATAACCTATAAGTCAGATTTAAATTTTCATTGAACCACTGATAAATTGACCTTTTAGAATACGTATATGATTCAAAATGTTTCATGTAATACCCTTGATGGTCATTTATATTTCCATGTGTACTGTGATGCCAATGTGATGTGATTCTTTAATATTTACATAACAACTGTAATAATTTTGAAGTCGTTTTATAAATATGTCCTTTGCTAAAGTATTTCATTTTTCCTAATAATTAATGGTTTAGTACAATATAATCCACTTTTTTATGTACATTATATGTAAATATAAGGGAAATAAGTCAGTAATCTTTATATAAAGGTACTTATTAATATATATAAAATATACATTTCGTCCATGTACATATTGTGTGCCTTCAAATATCTATATTTCATGAAATGATTTTTCACTTTCTTTTCAAAATTCTAGTTTTATTGTATTAGAATGACACGTGAGATTATTATAATTTACTTTACAATAACTTTGTAGAATTATAAAGAAAGGTAATATATAACAAAAGATTTTTAAGTTCAAACTAATTTATAATAGTTAATATACTAAATAATTTTATCAATTTATTCCAAAGGCTACAGATATAAACTTGACAAACGAATTTATTGTCTAAAAATTTTCACAATGTGAAAATATGAGTGTAATGCTTTTGTTTTTTCATATATTTGTTTCATAAATTCTTTGTCTTAATTAGTACATCCGTTAAAATTACCGTATATCTAGCTAATAGTTTTGTATTTGAAAATTCTATGTTGGAAAGCAGTCCGGAATGCGTCCATATGATCGTTTTTTATTTACCAAAAAAGCCCTGTATTTAAGATATTGCAAGTCTACTATTATTATTTATTAACATGAGAGTTAACTTCAACCTAGGAACAATAACTTTGAAGGCATAACTGTAGGCTGCAAATTAAAATGTTTAGTTTAAATTGGATTTTGGTACGCCTATCTAAAATGAAGTAACATTTGTCTTATCTCCACTTATTTATAAAATGTGTGGAATTTTATTAAATAGTTCTTCTTTCTGCATTTTAAACATCATGAATAGGAACAAAACTTGATGAGAAAGTTTAGAAGATATAACATTGTAAAATAATAGACGGAATGCCTTAAACATCCAGCATATAAGAAATTTAAATATTTACTTGAAATCAAAAACTTAAAATAAACTTACCCTTTGAACGTCTTTGAGCTATAGAAAATAAGAACATTCCCGGATATCTGTAACCAGTATCGTTGCCATGACGACAGGGAGATCTTTCTTCCATCTTTTATGATAGTTTTTCTTCGGACGTAACTTTGAAACTCGCACTCCACTGAGTCCATAACAGAAGATCCATCACTGTGAACATTAGATTACATGTTAACAGAATTTCAGATAAGGTAATATAGGCAGAACAAAGATGCAAGATGTTCAAAATTATCATCAAAGTGATTCCACGTCAGATCCACATATGCAAACATAGCTTTTAGCGAATTTTACGGTGAACTCGCTACCAGTATATAAAATATTGCCATAAAAACTAAAGGCACCTTTTTTAACTTAGCCGCAGAAAGAAAAAATGGCCGTCAATAACGCTTTAATCACATCTTAAAAACACAACACAAAGTAACACAAACTTTTAGTCGCAATGCCAGCAAGAATTAAATAATAAGGGTGGATATTAATCTATTATTTGTACGTGTGAAACGAGCATATAATAGAAATTAACCCAAAGTCTGTACGCAATCACAGACAAATAGCCATATTTTACGAAGCCATGGTCCACTTACTAAATTTGTGATGTCAGAAGCGTAAACTATATAAACCATGAAAGATTTTTTTTGTATCATCAAGAAGAAGTGATTGAGATTCAACACGACAGTAATTTAAAAGATACTTTCGAGTCAGGTATTAGTCTCTAAAATTTCTGCTGTTATAAGGCAATATCATTTTCTAAACTTCGAACTGTTGACATACGTTAATTATTAAAAACAAGCACCGAAATCGACTGGATGCCGCTGCCGACATGCCTTTGGCTTTGAGTAGCACCGAACTTAGGATTCAGGTGATATTAAAGAGAATGCAATCACAAAAATCCCATTAAATTTTAACTTTTCCATTACGTGTACTGTAATAAAATATGTAGTTAAATTTACTTTAAATAATTTAATAAGTATTATTTAATTTATGAACGAATTCCTTGTTACCTCCAATAAAACTGTTTGGTAGGCCGCAGTAAGTCAGAAATTTTGTCTAGTGGTCCCTTATGACAAAAAGATTAAGAACCACTGCTTTAAAATGAAGGCATTTCATGTTAAAAGAAAATCATAATTCCTTGATTTTTGTTCTGGTATATTATAACTTTTGCCATTATTCTATTTTTACAAAATTCTGTATTTACACGTGTAGACAAATGTTTTAATGAAGATTTTGTGTTTTTTACTGCAACACTTGAGCTAATCAACAAAAACAGAATATTAGAAAATATTTATGAAATAAAAATATTATTAGTCTTAAGTTTTATTCATAAAAAATGAAACGAGTCACGTGAAATTTTAAGGATTGTTTTCCTCAAGACTTGTATCTTAATTAAACTATAATAACCTTGACATTATTACCAATTATTATTAAAAAAAAAGATATTTGGTTTTGTTTGTGGGACTTTCATGTCTAAAAATAAAATTATGCTCAAGATCACGTTAATAGAATAAAGTAATTATATTTCCCGCCTTCGATACACAAACGTTTTTAGGTATTTTAATATGAATGTTTTTATAATGACAATAATCTTTACCTGAAAGGCAACGGTTTTGAAGTCTTAGCACCAGCCGTGGGCCAACTCGGTGACTCCAACAGCGTGTCATCTAACAAATTAACAGAACCCGCCGGCGTTCTCTCATCCTTATCTTCACTGTGACTTTTACCAAAGATACTGCGGGTGGAGTACAGTATGTTATGACAAAAAGGTTTTAGTCTTCAATAACATTTGAAGGAATGTGCATATCAAATATATGTAATGCAATATTAATTTCACTATCCATTCCTGATTCCTGATTTTTTATGTGATGCAAAATAATGTTATAAATATAATATAAACTATATACATATGTACATAACAAGCCTTTTGTGAAATATTGTTCAACATTAGTTATATGTTGCGGTATGGAAAGAACTAAGTCAAACAATCGTACAAGCCACAGTGTGTTAAGTACATTGGATTTTATAACACTATATATAGTGCGATATATAAACATATACTCACATATATGTACATTGTATTTTAAATTTTAATATTCATCAAAAGATGTAATACAAGATACTTATCACATGTGTTACTAAGACTTCAGAACACTCAATAGTTTTTATATCTTACGTATATGAATGTTTCGTGATAGATAGGATGATTTAATTATAGAGAGCATGCAAAGGAAAAATGACGGTCATCTTCACAAGACATAATCATAATTTGTCTTTTCATATTACTCCGCCTTCTTATAGCCAATTGTTATAACGTGTCCTGACGAGTTATTAGCAACATGTGCTCTAATAAATATTTTATAACTAATTATTTCTCTAATTACTGAATAACATATCTATATAGTAACTATTTATATATTTCGAATTATAATCAAATATACTAGAATTTTCTAAGCAATAAGTAAATATACGACTAATAAAAGCATATGTTGACGATTCTTATATTAGTGCCCAACATATACATATATTAATTTAATAAACTAAGCGTCTTTATAAAGCCCAAATTATTTGCTCTGATTTATTAGTTTAAACTTATAAGATTTTAAAAAATAAGGCTCAATATTCGTTTGAACATCGAATAAGACCAAATAATTGCTTGTTCGAACTATATTTTCTGCCAATTAAAAAATATTCTAATAAAATAAGTATAATCTATTAATTTTATTTACACATATTTACAATAGCATAATTTATAAAAACCGGCTTTTATTATCCATTAAATAATTGGGACGTACCGAAAGATCCTGGAGCTTGAAAATTAGACTGTCATTTGTTTTGTCTAATGTGAATTGTGAACCGTATTGTGATTACTATTTTGTCGCTTTTACAGTGCATTTAAGTCGAGAAAATGTTCTTACTATCGCTATGGTCTATTTTACGAGGGAGTTCTTGGTGACTTCTTGTACATATGTGATAGAAGTGCACGTAATTGTTATATACTCAAAAAGAGTCTTCACATCGGTTTCAAGGAGAGAACATTCATTAAAATTTTAGGGGAAACATGCTTAATGGGAAAAATTATATCTTACGTTGTATATTTGCTATTACAATTAAAATCCAGAAACTTTCAGCGCGACCCATTATACGTACATGCATATATCCGTTTTTCATAAATAATTTCCAAATTCACGGTCATTGAGCATGCATTCGCTATTTATTTCATCTACAGAACATCAAAAATGCAAGCCGTCATCCAATTTACCGTTAAATTCACACTCACCCGACACCGAAATTGACCTTGTGAAAATTTCTTGGTAAGCTCGCGCTTCGAAACCTATGAGCCATTGTTCATGTGTAAGATCTTGTTTAAGATTCAATAATAATGGCCATCCTCTCAGCTGATGGTCATTATTATCAATGGGGACGCTAGCATTCATAGTTCATATATATATGATGGTGTTAGTAAATTTTGACAGTTGCCGGTACTGATACGTTACAATGATTATGTCTGTGCAACCGACCACAGTATCACTCATGCGTACATTAATATATACCCATCGACAACACCGTACAGATAGTCTCAAAATGATATGTAAATCGAAACGAAAGGCAAAGACGCTTCATCGATTACTGATAGAACATCCCATAAGAAATATATGAATTCTACACGTGATAATTTTCAATAAAAAAAACGTAGTAATAAAACTGCAAAGTTTAATTTTATAGATCATCTATCAGCAACTGGTGAAAACAGGCCTCAGTGACAACAGTTAACTACTTGATTGAGTTTCTTGATACACAAAAGATCAAAGATATACTCTAAATAAATGTTGACATCAAATTTCTCAAGTAGTTCACTGTATAGTATTCAGAAAAAAAAAAAACATAAAACATTGATAATAATTTTTGTCAACAGAAAAATACATAACAAGACTTATTCTGTATGCATTTATTTCAGTCACAATGACAATTATTTAACTACATGAAACAAATGGAATTGTTAACTGAAAATTTTAAAAAATGTCTTTCACTGTACTTTTTCTATTATTAGTTATACAAGAAAAAAAATGTTTAAAAAAATATATGACAAATATTAACATCTGAAACTTTGATAGACAAAACAAACAACAAAAGAAAACAAACGTCTATTTTTAATGTTAGTTTTCATAATATATGCCTTGACCTTATTTATTAATAGTTTCAATATTTAATTTAACTCATACGTCCTATATGGACCAAAGTTAATTTTAAAATATATTACAAAGAGATAGTATAGGCACAAAAGTAATAGTACAAATACATACTTGGATCCCAGCGACCGGCATTTTCTATGGGTCGGTATGAATTTAGCCTGAGTATATGACCCTTGGAGCCTTAGAGATCCCGAGCCAAGTCTGTGTGAAGGGGATAAGGTGAATGGTGTCGATGGTCCTTGGACTTCCTTTACTGATTCCTTTGAACCAGCACAGCTGCCGATAGGGGACGGAGGCTCCAACTTTAAAGACAACCTGAAAAATCGAACACATATACATTAATCCCAAGGTCACGGCCTGAAGAGCTAATATAAACAAATACAGGTTCTTGAGGTAGTGTGTTCTTTGAATTAAACATATAAGATATAATTATTCCCAGCTTCAATTAACAAAATTTGAAATCTACCTTTTAATAACCAATGAAGGTCTTTCTTACCATCGCCTACATATCGCCAATGTTTTCAACTATAATTTTTTATTGGGGTATTGAAATTATATGTCAGCACTCGAAAAGACTTCAAACAGAGAATTTTATATAGCTTAGCTTTACTATTTTAGTATATGGACGTATAAATCTGTATACCCACTTGTACTGATCGTCCTCTAGAAATTTCTGAAGCTCTTCAATATATCGAACGCTGTTTAGGTAATTAGCGACGTGAGGGACTGGTGTTATAGTGTACTCAGATGTTTGGTATCTTTCCAAGGCTTTCAACACCACCGCCATCTTGGCAACACGATGCGGCGAACCAGATGGATGAGCTATGTCAATGTATACAAGATCCGTGAGAAAAATACCTGAAAATATCAATATAGTAGTTTTAATATCAATAACCCTATTTAACCCTTTATGTATAGTAATCAACTACTGATGTACTTGGTGGTATTATATACAGTATTTGTAATACATGACTAGGGAGGATCATTTTATAAATATGATAAGAAGTGCGGGAAATAACCCTGAGTCAACAATAATTAGATATTGCCAGTGGACATATATTATTATTTTCCTTTTATGTAACTAATAAAACAACATAAAAAACAGACAGAAACATTATATTTTTTTATTGAAAGGCGTAAAGTTTTGCAGAAGTATTATTTCTCTAAGCATAAACAACGACGATATAACATGAAAACGGTTACTTTAAGAAAAAAAAGTCAACCCAAGAAATTTAATATCGACAGTATGGTAGGCATCCTCAGTTAAAAAGAAAGCAATATGTACTATCTTTAATTATTGTCATACTCCACTTGTATATTAGTTACAAATTTAACACAAAAACACCACAAAGAAAAAGATTGTTTTTGCATAGTTTTCTACAAAAATCATCAAGACAACCGATCGTAATTCATAATTAGAAATGTCTAACTAGTATATATATAGTAAATAACTAATACTAATGACTTACAAAATTAATTACAGTATTTAAGAACAAATAAAATATTCTCCATTCTTATCTAATTGAAAAAATAAACAATATAAAATATTTATCGCCATAGGCAAAGGTCCAAAGTACAAGGCTTATGAATGTATAATATTCAATACGCAGATGTATACATTTCGTACGGCATCAATAAACTGATAAGAATTCTCGGGATATGACGATAAAGAAAGAATTTCGTGGCGTTTCATTCCCCTTAATGATACAACAATTTATCATATCAGTTTCCTGTTACAAAATTAATAGTACCATTCTTTAAACGTTACATATTTTGAATTGGGTAACTTATATATCTATCCTTTAAGTTAATATTTTTCTGTTTTAAATAGATATACTATTGTAAATGTTAAAAAAATAAGGTTGAAAATTGAGGCCAGACATACGAATCTAATAAAAATATATAAAAACACTAATTTATATTTCATGTACTAGTTAGAAGTAGCAGCAAAGAAAAATCATTTAAAATTTTACTGTAATTTTCAAGGGATAGGAATCATTTTGTTGTACTTAAACAGGTTTCATATTATGTATATGGCCTTAAATAAACAAAGCAGTCAGTTATTTGATACAACTTTAAATAAATACAGAGAAAAATGAAAGATATAAATAACTTACAAATTATAAGCTCAAATAAAGTAAGTATGTAGTTATTTAAAATAAAAATCTTATTCTTGTTATAGAGCTGTATATGTATTATTTGGTATCCTAAATAGTAATAGCATTTTATGCAAAAATTAAAACTGTACACATATAACCAAATGTATACAAAAACAACATGGATACATTTGGTTATCCAAAGCCTACTTGTATGTTTTTTATTAAAAACACAATTAAGCCCTAATCATAGCAATTGCACCCAAAATTATCATCAATGGCAATTTTTCTAATGTATATTAAGAGAACCAAACTTATTCAAAATATTTTTCCCATATACAAATTTATTGGAAATTTTATGTTAGTAATGAAAAATTGCCAGCAATTTCTTACAAATAACTCTTTATTTAGTCTGAAGTAATTAATATTACAGTGGTTATTAGCTATCAATATGGGGAAAGTAAATATTTTAATTTATAAAATACACTAACCTAAGTATGGTATACACGGGAGAGATATAGAACGCATATATTCCCTCAAGGTCATCCAATTGTCCTTGTCACCAAATAACTCTGCCAACTTGTCAAACTGTTGCTTATCTTTCTTGGATAGACATGCCCAAGTCTTTGTCAATCTAGAAATTATATACAAAACATCTCTTAATAGATTATCATGTTAATGTGAAATTAACTTTTATGTAAAATTTTGGTCTCAATATCAACACACAAATATTTTTATGATTTCAGTGTTTTTCCTTTAACATAAATATTTTTAACCTTCTTACCTATATATACTAGCACTAGTCAGAGCAGAGATGACAGCAAAAAGGGAATGAAGATTGTTGAGGTCATATAATTTCTTTGCCACCTTTATAAAGTGGGCCAATGTTTCAGCTCGCACCTTAGGTGATTGACCATTTAGTATTTCCTGTACAGTCCAAAAACTCACCTGAAATTATCAACATATCTTTTTATTTATTGTAATAAATAAATTCAGGCCATATTATCATATATGGTTAAGAATAATACAAATTCTATCTTTCACTTCTATTGGCTTACCCTATTAAACCTTTTTGTAAAGGCCACTACATTAGGAGCTACCATTAATTTGTTTAATTTTGTCCATCCACATGTTGTAAGCTCTTCAGGCTTGATTGATTTAAAACATAACAGATCCAATAATGACAACTGATTTGCGATATCCTCTGGAGCAATTCTCAATACTGAACATACCATGGTGTCCCATGATTGACTCATTGATGAAGCTGCAGGTAAGCTATTTGTTTTAAATTGGTATACGGGATCACACTGACGATTCGTTGCACCTTCACCAACACTAAAATTATATATATCACTTTTATATTTCTGATATTACAATTGCAATAATCATTTACTTAATTATTTAATTTAAAAACCAGTCATAATAATTTAAAAGCACTTAATTTGTTTTAAAAATGTGAAAACATTATAATATTATTCTCATAACACAAAGAGCAAAAGTTTAATTATGTATTTCATGTATATTTAGAAGTGATAAAAGTAACCATTACTTGGCAAATAGATTTAGTTAACATTGTTGGGAGACATCCAATATAAATTGGCTTTTACAAGTAGTTAGATTCATAATTATATATTAAATGAATTCAAAATATAAAGAATCACTGATCTAATATTCATAGTTGATCAGTGTTAGACCTTTTAATCATTTAGGAAAATGTTTTGGCACACAACAATTAACTTACATGTAATTGTAATAACAACACTCATCTTTAATGTAAGATTGATCACTGTTGATTTTATCACATGCACCTTTCACTGCTTTTGTTTGTTTACAGGATGCCTTATCTTCAAGTTGCCAATTCTCTTCCTCCTCATGCTAAAAAACAACATTGAATTTAAAGGAACAGTTGTAAGAGAACTATATGCAATTTATTTTGAAGCTTATGATAAAGGGAAATGATAATCATAAAAACTATATTTTAATAATGTATTTTCTTACGAAAATTTAAATTTTCACAACCAAAATTTTACTTAAAACATTTAGGTTCAAAATTTCAGCTCATAAAAGTCATTTGACATAAAGAGCTATGGTCACTATACTGTTCTCTATTTATTATGGATAAACTGTTATGTAACTAAAATCAATATACACAACATAATAAATACAGTAGTGTATATGCATCCAGGTAATGTATACTGCAGGGTCACTACCTCAACAATTCTAAGCACAGCCAGGCTATCGCTCAGAATATCTCGCGGCATTGCTGTCTAAGGTAATATCGTCCATTCTTCGGAAAACATAAAATTCATTTCATTTTTGTAATTTGCATTATATATCACTTCACTTACACTGCACAATAAAAAAAAAATCGGATAAGCCATACATCGTTTTAAGTAATTCCGTTTAACGATAGATATTATTTTACGATTGTTTATTAGAGAAATAAATTTTTTGAAGCGTGTATTCCATAAATTCTTCAGAATATTGGCGTATTTTTAAAAAAAATATGATACAATAGACACGTTAATGAAGACTTTTCTTGAGCTTATATTCTAAATATATCAATAAAAAAACAAACAATACTCTGGTGAAATGATAATATATTAATCTATTAATTCCAAAGTAATTTAATAAACTTCAAAATAAATCACCAAATATCAACCGAGTAATAAATCACCATGGCAAATCGAATAGTAGTTCAAACTAAATGTTTTCTTTGACTTAAATACTTTTTAAATTATAATTTCTTGCCCATTGTACTGTATTCTACGAAATCCTACAAGTATATGATACAATTACAAACATGTATGGACAGTGGACACTTTTTATGTGAGAATAGCAAAGCGATTAAATACTATTTCGTTCAGAAATTTAGTTAGTAGAATGAGAGTAAGATGTTAATAAAATTATCTATGAATATTTTTATAAAATAAGTATTCAAAATTAAAAATTGTTGTTACTATTTAATTGGATAATTTCGTAATCTTGTTTCTTCTTTCTACAGATTTATAAATTA
Organism: Danaus gilippus; assembly: GCA_018231785.1. NCBI lineage: Eukaryota > Metazoa > Arthropoda > Insecta > Lepidoptera > Nymphalidae > Danaus > Danaus gilippus. The sequence continues at coordinate 28,490 of DVQO01000049.1, forward strand.
CCACAAATTTATCAAGTCAAATTCTTCTTCTAGATTTGGAGTTTCAGTCTGAACTATTAACATGTAAAGAAAAAGATACATATCATGAACAAAATTAATTTCCCTCAGTGGGGTATGTAAATACGAATAAAAATTGATGTTTTCAAATTATGGATTATCTTTCAATTAAATAAGTTAATTTGTCAATGTATCCTATGCACGTTAATCTTTTAATTTTTTTTTATTTCAGATAAAACTTATATTAGTAAATAAAAAAAAATCATAGAATCGAAGCTTTTTCTTAGCATCTTAGTAATCTTTTTTTTTAATTTTCATATTAGGATTCCTTATTTTTATATTGGTAAAAAAATATACAAAATATACATTTCAAAAACTTTTTATAATTATTTTTGCATTTTTATTCTATATTATGCGTTTAGATTTCATATAAATGGTTATTGTATTGCTTTTCTAGTTATATATGCTAAAAGTTTACCAACTACGACTACCAAGAAGTGGGTTTTAGTCAAGCAATACCAAGTCAATGATAATAATTGAATAAAATAATTGTTTATTAAAAGTAAATTAATTATTTTTTTAAGTCTTATTAATGATTAAGTGGTGATTGTAGCTAAAAATGAAATCTATGGTCGGACCAACTTCCGCTGTGAAGTGTTCATTTACAATACTATTTTTTGGAAAAAGTCTTTATAAGGTTTAATTTCAGAATAAAAAAGCATTTATATTATTTAACACGATAAATATATGCTTTTTTATACAAATACATTCATATACTTTTTTGTTGAGTGTTAAAAATGATTAATGCAGTATTGATGTTGAACGCCTTGCAAACTGTTATGGCGTTTGTGTTCTCATACACAACGCATATAGTGTCTTTTTCGTTGAAATAAAATATTCTCGTTTTAATATATCTTGGTTACAGAAGATCAAAATGGGTATTTATTTTTTGTTAATATGTGTATAAGTTTATTAAAGTGATCCGATTTTAGGTTATGTTACTTAGATTTTTTAGTTATATTAGGTGTGTTTCAGTGAATCAGAAGACCCAGTAGGCGTCTTTCTCCAGGACTGTATCCTTAATTGTGATGTCTGAATGAATTTCTCACGGTTTTTAGATATTCAATCATGGTGGGAAGTGCCCAGCATTGCATACTTTTGTTCCTTATTCAGGACTGCATTCAATCTTTTGGATTTTGACATTGAGGTGAGAATTGATCGCATTTCCATAAAAAATCGTTACTATGCATACTTTTGTTATTTTTTTTAAGTAACATTAATTATCTCTTTAGGAGTTGGAAGAAGCACTTCTCACAGATGGCACGGAAGAGTCGGCAAGTTCGCTTCTGACGGAACTAATAGTGCGTCTTCTAAACGGTTGTTTAGGTAACAATGACATCTCGGCTTTTAATTTTCAGGTCAATATCTTCATGATAATATGAATATCTTTTCTGTATAAAAACAAATTTTACTCATCATATACTTCCTTTATAGATGTATTTGAGGAGATTGTTTCGACAAAAATGTCAAGAAAAAGGAAAATGCAACCCTTTCGATAATGATATTAACTTTCAGTTTTTACCACTGCGAACAAAAGTTGAGATCTTATATTCATTATGTGATTTTCGGTTAGATGCAGAAGATGTTTATGATTTATTTAGAAATCTTGAAGCTGAAAGCCTAAGAGTTGAACCACTTGGGTAAATTTTTATATTGTGATACTGATAATTTTGCTATTTGAAATATACAACTGACATACATAAAAACTTATAATGTACACTGTTTTGTCATGATTTCTAATGATATTTTTATTTTCAGTTGGGATGACAATGATTCTGCTTATTGGTACTTCTATGGGACAAGGCTGTATCGTGAAGATATAGTAAAGAAACCAAAACCAAAAAATAAAAAGAAAAAGAAATACGGCAAGAAACGGGGAATTTTCTATAGAGATGACAATCCTAACGATGTTAATACAAGACGTGTTTGGCAAGTTGTGTGTTTTACTGAAGGTGATTGGACCCAGCTGACAGATAAATTCCGCAGAGCTAATAGCAAAGTTGAAAAGGAACTATATCATTCCTTGTCAGAAAATTTCTTGCCTGAAATACCCCATCTTTTTCAAGAAAAGGAGCGCTTGCAACGTCAAAGGTAATACTCATGATATATATTTAGTTATAGAAGTCTTTCACTTTATCTAATAGGATTTTAATTTTTATAATAATTTAAGAAATTGGAATAAAATTTCGATTAACTTTTATGCTCTGTCAAGTGAATATTTATATTAGTTTGAGTTGCTGTGTCACCTAACATGCGAAATTAATACTTTTATGAAAATTTATTATTTTTGTATCATCAAGAGACATTGGATTTCAAAAAAATAAATATTTTTAATGAAAAACATATGTTAGTTATGTCATTGAAATTTAATTTTTCTGTATAAAGTAGATTAATTCAAATTGGTACAAATAATTAATTTTTTATTTTATTATCAGATCCTAAATAATAATATTGTAACTAAGCAAATGTGACTTGAATTATACAGTGAACTCTAGAGCAAACATTTCACAATAGCGAATGAAACCAAGGCGAAATTTAAAATGATTTTTTATTATGTTGTTCATAAGGGGCTAGCGAATGTTTTAAGTTAGTGAACAAAGTATATTATAATGAAATAATATTATATATATATATATATATATAATTATTTGCACCAATTTCAGCTATGAAAATAGTATGTAATTATTAATTTTCACCTAAAAATACTACCAAAACATAAAAATTAGGCAAAACCAGGTGCTACAGCTGATTGCTCATCTATTCATTGTAGAATGAATCTTTGGGACATGCAAATTTGAATATTGCACACATTTTTATTTCTGCTACCTGTCAATTTAACTGTTTTCTATTAATGAAATGTACTGCACTATGCCTTGTATTCTGTTACTGTATTTACAGCATTGCCTTGTTGATATTCCACAAACAATTCTCTTGTGGTTCTTTATCTTTATAAATTTTATTTAATTTTTAAAATCCCTTTATACACATTAATTTTCATTTAACTGTTATATGTTAAAGTGTCTTGCTTTTGATCAAAAATACTTTAAATAATTTCGGAAAAGAGCTGTTTTTCATACATTCCTAGACAGATATTAACCAATTATGCTTTTGTTGGAAACTGGGTTTCTAATTTTTAAAAAATTGATCTATTCTTTTGTAAGTTATTATGAGACAGATAGACATACATACACTAACAGACAGACCGACGTCAACGGCAAACTTATAAGTATCGTTTTTGTGTGGGGGGTATAAAACGATTAGTTTCCAAATATAGCAATAAACTATCAAACAATTTTTTATAAATTAATCATATGTTATAAATGGCTTTGCGCACTTTGAGAATTGAGATAACCGTAAGTAACTGTGGCAGCTTCATTTGATTAAGTGTTATTTGTTATATAAATGTGAAGTGTATGTTAAAAAATTGAATATGAACCGATTTATCCTATTTTAATATATTTCGTTGTGTTATTAGGTTGTTAGAGCTAGCGCCACGCCGCACTTCCAGCCGCGTTCTGCAAAAGATCAAACAGAAGGAAGAGGAAACCAAGACCTTGTATGACACCAAGAAGGAAACGAACAAGAAATCTACTTCTGCCGCCCGCGAACATAGGGCCAGGCGCAGAAACCAATTAAGGTAAATTAAATTTGACACGCAACAATACTGCGGTCCGAATTCTATATATTTTTAATTCCAATACTCTTTAATAAATAGAATTCCCGGAAGGATCTCATAATTATCTATTATAGTTATTATTTCATGAAAATTTGTAAGTACTTGATGGACTTAGTTCATCTAGGATATAATGGATGATTTTTTTATTATGTTTTCTATAGAATAATATTTTTTATCGCTACGCAAAGCAAGTATAAAAATGGCAAATATTTTTAATATTCCTAGAAATGTATAAAGAAACAGGGTTTTTTTATGTAACTAACATTCTTTTTATTCATAATAATTTTTAATTTGTATGTGTTTTTAAAGCTTCTCTATTCTATCTCACTTCACTAGTTAATCAAAGGTCATTATGATTTAATTTGACCAACTCATTAACTTTTGATGGCTGTGTTTTTGTTTGATTTTTTTAAGCAGTCATATCATAATAATTATGCTACCATGATTCAAATACAAAACCAGCCTGGTGGAAAAGTATTGTTTTACAGCTTAAGTGGTTTATTTAGTCTTCACAAGCGGATTTTATTGAACCCGATAGCGATTGTCAAAAAACAAATAGTTCGGTTGTCACTGGCAATATTAAAGCTAACATTTCCCCGCGGCCTCGCTCGCCTACATGACTCATCTCTAATTTTAAGTAAAACTTTATGCATCAGTTAGTTAAATATTACTAACATTTTAGAATTAACCGAATATTTACGTTTGGTATGTTAAGTATGTTTTGCTGTCTGCTTTTTATTATGTAAATACCCGAATATGAAACTATATCCCGTTTTAAGAGTTTTGCACACGGGGAAATTGGATTTTAATTCAGACAAAGCTTGTGTGGACTACAAAAGTGCATATTTTTTTTTAACAAAAAATCCCTATGGAAATACATTAAATCAATTACAGTGAGTAATTGATTGTGTGCTTTGCTTTTGAGACCCGTAATATGTCAGACTCTGAATTCGGATATTAACACTAAATGTCTATGTCTAAATGTCTTGAACTTAAGTAAAATAAATAACGACTATTTGTGATTACATCACCTTTATAAGCACATACATATATGAACGTAAAAGAAGTTTTTCTGTGTAATAGGTGAGCAATGCTTTAATTTTTAGAGCGCGCTGAAATAACAACTGAAACACAGAAGTCAGTGTTAAATAAATAACATTACAAGTAGATATAATAAGAGCTAAATAATTTTAATTTTTATAAGTTTAGAAGTGGTATAATAAAAAAATCATATTCGACTTAGACTTAACATTCTTATTAACCACAATTAGCGGTTTTGTAGTTTCATAAATTAATATCTTTTGAATTTAAAAAATGAATAATGGCATCAATTTTGTGAAGTCCTCAAAAAAGATGTATGTTTGTGTTGAATTTAATGGCGAAAATATAATTTACTTCATGTATTGTCAATATTTCTTTGTAGTCTCGCTGACTATGTGATTTTAATAAAGCTTGACTACAATTAATAATGTAAATTGTTCTTCTAGATCCAAGTCGTCATCATCGGAAACAACGGACAGTTCTACCGAACGAGAAGTGATGCCTCAAAAGAATTCAAAGCAGCCGAAGGCGAAAAAGTCAAAAAACTCCTCGGCCACTCAAAAAGGGGAACCACCACCAGAGCCTGTTGTGAGAACAGGAAGGAAAACAAATAACTCGCTCTCAGCTGCCACCGGACAGATCGTTATACCAGATAACGATGAACCTGTCAATAGCACACGGAAGAAACTCAAGACATCTCAAATGTAATAAACATTGGAAATTTTACCATTTATATTATAATTAATTTATGTTTAACATTTGCTTATTTCACAATTACAAGTTTGAAATCACCAACCCGTCTTGAGCAAGTGTGGTGCTTAATGCTCAAACCTTCTCCATGTGAGAAAGAGGCCTTTGCTCAACAGTGGGCTCTGATAGGCTGATGACGATTTGCTTATTTTGATTACATAAATTTAGAGAAATGTATAAAAAAAACAACAATACCGATAGCATAGATAATCGTGGTTTTAGTATTTCCCATGCCAATGTATACGACATAGTTTCAGTCAAACTGACGAGGATGTGCAAACGGACATGTACAAAGTGCTGGAACAGCTTACGGCACACGATGACGCCTGGCCTTTCATGGACCCGGTGGAGGAGGAATATGCCCCCAATTACTATGCCGTGATTCGGCGACCCATGGATCTCCGTAAGATGGAAGAACGCCTCGACAACGGATATTACACTGATTTCTCAATGTTTAAAGCGGATTTTAAACTCATTGTGAATAACTGCAGGCTATATAATGGCCAGGATAACGGTAAGATTATGAAAAAATCACGTCATGTTTGTCAATACACACAATAATACTTTGGGAAGCTTCATTCAAACCAACAAGATCTATCTTTTTTTTGGATTACCATGATTGGCATCTACGTCTATACTAGATATAATTATAGTAGATATTGTAATAGAACATTTTAATATTTCAGAGTATACGACTATGGTAGACAACTTGCAGGTTGCTTTTGATAAGCTAACAGAGAAGTATATACATCGAGTTTCCTCGTCTGACGAAGAAATAGCCGTGGAGTACCAACTACCCACGCCGTCCAGGAAACATAAGATAAAAATGAGTGAATCTCCTTCACGACAAAAGAGGAAGAAACGCAAATCTAACTCTGATTCAGGTGAATATTATGATCTATTGTTTCTCGACGTATTTGTTTGATTCTTGTTCCTTAAATTGAAAGTAATGCTTATTTTTTGTTTAAACCATCTAATTTTCTATTAAATAATATTAAAAAAGTAATAGTAGATTTCATTAAAACTTTGTTTTTAATTGAAGTGATAATTAATCAATTTATAGACATAATTTTTTTTTGTAGGAGATCCCAAGTCAAGCACCTCAGAACAAAAGCGAGATGAAGAAGACGATGAAGAAGTTGCACCCAAGGCGAAAGCCGAATCGTCGCGATCAAAACGAGACCAAGAAGATCCACCTAAACCTGAATTAGAACAAATACAAAATGAACCAGTGATTAAGAAAAATAAAGAATCTCACAAGAACAAACATGATAAGAAAAAACGCAAAGGCCATCATCGTCACGGGAAACATCACAAAAAGAATTCACATAAGTCTAGCCATGATTCAAAACGACACAGCAAGAAGCAGAAGCATGGTAAGACTAAGAAATCGAAACAAAAGAAGAAGAAGAACAGACACCACGATGTCGAAGCTCCGGAAGCATTAAATCGCAGCGTATCTCAAGAGTCGCTGGAAAGCTCAAGCCGCAGCCGTAGTGCTAGCCCACTACCTTCTATACACACCCCGTCTCCGTCACCCACCGAACTGGACAAACCCGAAACAAGTACCGTCACTCGTGCCACGGAAAAATTCACTAACGCCGATTTTTTGAGAGATAAATATGACAACATTAAAGAAAGAAGGAGACATGCAGCTCGAGATGCTTGGGAATCTCTGTTTGATTTCAAACAAAAATCTGATTTGGATAAACCAACTGTGCAAGTGTCAGAAAAAGAAAAAAATCAAAAATTAAGGGAAACCATAGAAAGATTGAAAGCCAGCAATGAAAAGTACAAAGACACGTCTCTTTTCAATTGCCTGTTCAGCCCTCGCAGTACTGGAGAAAGACTAAGAAGATTACACAGGGAAGCTAAACTAGCAGAAGCCTCCAAGGCTCAAGCTTCAGGTCGTGCTACATCTTCTGACGACGATGATGACGACGATGACGATGAAGATGAGAACGATGAGGAAAACGAGGGCAATGACGAGGAAGATTCCTCAGAGGATGAAGCCGTTATACCCGTTAAAGAGTCTCAAGTAAAAAAAGGTAAAAAAAGTACTGCGAAAAATGCTTGTGCCTCAGAGGCATTGGAACAAGCTGTTAAAGATATAAGCAAATGGCTTGATGATGCTCCCAAGGCATCGACAACTAGCTCACCAAGTGACAGTCCTGCCCAAACAATCTCAACTGAAGACCAAGAAAATAGTCGCATGGATGATGAATCCTCGCAAGGGGAAAAGCCAGCTCATTCTCGGAAAGAGCCATCACGAAAACGTCCGTCTTCGCGAGAACCTAAAACTGTAAAAAGGAGAGAGGTACAGAGGACAATAGATAGGTTACAACCCGGAAAAAGCAAGGGCAATCTACTTACTAACAGTAACAAAAATAATGAGAAAGCTGAAGATATAACTCCATCGGGTCAGCTCAATAAGACTCGAGATTCGACTAAAGGTGAAGAAAGTAGTCCCAAACTAAGTTTGGGTTCTGTTTTACCGACTGTTGAATTTGCACTTGGAAATGATCATAATTTAATTAAGGATAAAACAGAAACAGTACTCCCAAAAGAATCCAAAGATATTGAGGAACCTAAGAAAGAAATTAAGGAATTTGAAGAGCAAGAGGAGAAAAAAGCCGAACATAAAGAAGAGACTCCTACCAAAAAAGATGCTGAGGTAGAGACAGAACCTCAACCCATTATGAAACCAAGCCAGGAGAAGGCAACACCTAACTTAAGTGCGTGGTTTAAAGCATTTGGTGCCCCGAAAACTATAACTTCAACTACGGCATCAAATAATATAAAAAAGAAAAATGAAGAAACTGATACTGATGATAAACCGAGTGAAAATACAAGTAATGAAAATAAGACAAGTCCGAAAAAACTTACCACTAAATATGATTCTTTTACGAATCCCAATTCACCCAACCCTGAAGGGGGTGATAGCCCTCTACCAAATGTGTCAGCAACACCACGCCAGAGGAGGACCAGTACTGGTAGTACCATCTCGGAACGATCTTCATTCAGTCAAGATCTAGATTCTCCTAGACATCAAATGTCTCATACATCACCTCTCTTACAATCACCAGCATCCCCAAGAACCGATGACTTCCAAAAAATAACTTATCCTATAATCAATGGTACGGTACGAGCTGGATTTTATCAAGATACTACTTCACTCAAAAGTAGCCCAGAGAAAAGCTGCAGTCCACGTGATGCACCGCAATCGCCGTACTCTCCATATTCACAACATGTTTATGCTTCTAACAGTAACTCATCGACTCCAAATTATTTTGTGGACCATAACAAAAGTCCACTGCCTACATATGGACAAAACGCCCCTCCTTACTATGACACCTCTAAGGCTCCTGTTGTAAGCAAGCCCCCAAGAGTACACGATGATTACACAGCTCTTGGACCAGATTCTTATCAGCAAAATACCTATAATGGCCCGTTTTCTCCCACGCCTTCACCGTTTCCGCCTACACAATCGAATTATTCCCAGCCACAAGTATCACCACAACCATCGCTGCCCATGACGCAACCCGTAAATGACGTTCAGTTACTATCAGATACAAAGGCTACTTTGTTCCCAGTTAAGAAAAGAACGTATAATGAACCAGAAAACTCTATTATGTCACCGAAAATGCCCGATAAAGATATAGTGCAGTCGGAACCAGTTAAAAATGATTGTTCAAAAATAACACAGAGTATTCACACAACTCCATCCATGCTTTCTACACCTATTGAGGATATTCCAGTGACTAATAACATACGCGATAAAAACAAAACTCTGGATTACTCCGAACGGAATGTAACTGACAACAGGGATAACATTACATTCGAAAGTCATGATTTGGCGCTCAATCATAAAAAAGAAATTGTTAATGTGGATCTCACTAAACCTGTCCATAATGTAAAGAAAGATAATATTGACATGATTAATATGGGTTACATGAACTTGGTTGAGGATAGAAAGTTAAATCAGTCACCTGATGTGGAATTTGTGGGTGAAACAAAATGTAATGTAACAACACAACAAAAGGGATATGAAATTGAGGCTATCGCTATCAATCTCGGAATGAATAACCAACAATTACCTAAATCGGTTGCTAAACCCATGTTCCCCATGGGCGTTACTAACATTCCTCCTGCACATATCCATGAGAGACCACAAACTGATATGCATTTGAATCAAACCATACCTCTTGCTCATCATAATCAATACGATGCTTTACCCACTGGACAAACAAACAACTTCTCCTTAAATGATATTGAATTAGCAAATAAAAAACTATATGCTTGTAGCAATACGCCAACACCAACTGCGCTAGATTACGGCAATTGGAAAATGAATCCAATAAGAAAACCTGAATTAATGCCCTCTGATTATTCCACTAATAGTTATCCGACGGCGAATGGTGATAAATTAAAGGCGCTTGAAACAGCTTCTCCAGCTGCTATAAATTATAATAAGAGCTTTCAACACCAGCAATATAATAACTACAACAACGTCCCTCGTTCAAGCTTACCAAGACCTCAGGAAGCACATCAAAATATTTCTACTGAATTAATAATACCTAATCCAAGAAGCCACCTAAAGGTTGATTCGAGTAATACCGCTACAACCACCAGCGATAGCAATACTTTGTCCAAGACCATGGAACAACACGCAAAGCCTCAGAAATCTGAAAAACATATCCAAAATCATCCACTGGTATCATCTATACCTTACAAGACTCCATATACTGCTCATTCAACAATACCTTTGGATACACTGCGTAATTTGCCAAATATGTCTCAAATGCTGGAACGATATACTAATGACGAAAGATATCTAGCCAGTTTCGCGAACAGTACATCAACGTTGTATCACGACAAAACGTTCCAAATGGCTCAAATGTTTAATAAAACAATGGCTTCAGATGCTCATCCATCTAGCACACCCATCAGCATTTACTCCCAGCCACCAATACCCGTTGCGAACAAAGACAATGGTATCTACAAAAGTACAACCACAATGGCGAGCCCACAGACGGACACTAAAAAGAAGAGGAAAAGGTCCTCGGATACAAAGCTGCCTTCACCGCAACTTGGACTTTCATACCATCCCACTTCAAGTAGTGATGTACTAACATCCGTGAAATCGAACATGATGCCATTCAATTTTGGTACTGGCACCAATATGGCCCTTAGTAGTATGTATGGTGATAACGGGGGATTTTCTATAGAAGGGTTCAGAAACAGCACGAATCAATTAATGGCTGCCAACTATGTGGCAGCGGCTGTCGCCCACCAACATAGAACCAATGATACAAACGCCGAAAAGCTAGTGAAGCCAGCTCACCAGAATTCTAATCATACCAGCTCATATCCCTTTATAGGTCATGCACAGGTCCGTAGCGCGTATCCGTTCGTCGGTTCTGAGCAATCGTCGCCTCTCTACCAGCAGTATCTGGCACGGTACCAGGAAGAACTCCAGCGTCAGACGGGAGCACAGATCATGAGCCTCTACCCAGCTGCGTACACCGCGCCACTCAGCGTGCGGCAACCCTACGATGCGATCAACAGACCATCTTGGCTGTAAAATCACCAACACATCTATAGGATGTAAAGTTACGTCTACTATCGATGTAAGAACCGTTAGAGGAAAATTTATGTTGTTTGTAGAATTATAGCATTGATGTCAAAATATTTATCCATATTCATATTAATAATTAATGGCAGTAATTGCCTCAAGCATGACAAATTTAATGTTTAAAATACATAATTGTTGTTTTTCTTGCATAATAATAATAATATTAATAATTACGAATCTTAGCCTGCGACGACAGAGCGTATAGTTATTTGTGTTGACTCATGAATGTTATTAGTTGTTAGAAAAATATAAATGTATCTTTCCTTTCCTGTCTCTACTAATTCATAGAATTTTTGTGAAAAAAGTTGAATTTTAAAAATCACAGTACTAATCACTAGTATAGACACTCTATTTGTAATATTTTTTGTATATATACTTTAATGCGACGTAATATGTTTATTTGAAATCTTTTTTGTTTTTTTTTTTATATTAATTTGACAAACTTTATAATAATTTACTTATAATTTTGCAAATTGCAAGTCCCTTAAGCCTTATATTACGACGGGTTAATGCTTATTAAGGTCACAGATATAATTGTATTGTTATTTTAGAATTAGAATTTTATGTTATAATTTCTTACATTACGTTGTTGTGTAAATACTTTAAATCTTGTTTTAAATCAATGATTTATTAGCGTTCTTTTAAGTACTTTTGCTGAATACATATGTTTAATTCTATAGTAGTATTAAGAGATTCATATTGTAAGAATATTATTGAAAATGACTCTTTATGTGTAAAAAAATGAAAATAAAGATTTTCAAAAATATCTCTACCCTTAATTTATTAGAGAATAGTTTGTAGGAAAAAATAGAAAAAATGTTTTAAGCTAAATTATTCAGATGATCCAAATAGGCGTAAAATTGCAATGGATGGACTTTAAAAAAAGATTACAGTTCAACGACCTTTTTGAGTGTTTGCGCGTTATTATTCAAATAATAGATATAAGTACACTATTACCTGAAATTTAAACTTGTCTAAGTTTAAAAAACTTCTAAGTAAATGTCTCCAACAACAGTGACTTAGAAAAGATAACATTTTTTTGGTAAAACAAAGTTATCATTTTTTTATTACTCTGTATAGATAACTATTATTGTCATTCAAACGATATTTCCCCTGAGGGCCCTTCAGGCCCCCTCGTAAACGGGTCAGTCCCGGCACTGGCCCACTCCACCGGTGACGCTGTAACAGCCGCAGGGCTAACAGCATTACACATTAAAAAAAATAAATTAAACGATATTTCAGCACCCGCCCATTCTACTGTCAATGATGTCAAAACGGCAGGACTGAGGTCAATTTTCGTCACAAAAAAAAAACTATCCTAGGGTTGGACATGACTATGTTGGATTTGTAATTTCATGTAGATGCTCGAGAGTGATAGGTCCTGGCTGGCGGTGTCCTCCTTCTGTGAGACGGT
>DVQO01000050.1:0-40939 GCA_018231785.1 Danaus gilippus
CGTTATTTTTACGGTCACTAGTTCTCTGCCTTTTATTCGTTTTACGATAGCGAAATCAAAAGATGTTAACTCTATTTCAGTGTATAAAAAAAAAAATAGATATCGCATTAAAATTTGTAGGAAGAAGTTTTATTTCTATAAAATCTTGATATATCCTAGTCAATGAACTATAAAATTACTTATATTTTTTTTATAATTGAATTGCTCTCTTCGCGCCTCTCCAGTTTTGATTTGTGATCGTTATGAATAGGACGTATTGCAGAATAAAATTCATCGATAGTTGATTTTAAAATTGAAGCTGGTTTTTATGTATAAGGTTAGTATTATTTGAAACGGTATAATGAATAATGGAATATTATTAAGCTATTATTTTATAGAACATATACAAAATATACAAATTATTTATCAAAACTGCAGGCTGCAGGAATACTAAATTTAAACGCATTATTAATAATAATTACATGTCTAAAACTAGCCACTATCATTATTTTCGCTTATATTAGTTTAAAATTTATTTTGTGCAGCATTTATGTAAAATCTAGGTCGCAGTTGCAAACTAATTTCGTTTGCCATTTATTGACTTCTTAGTTCCTTCTTGTCGTGAAATATTGATAGGAATGGAAGCAGGGTATTGGATTTTATTTCACTTCGAAGCAAAACATTTATTAAAAGTTTTTTTTTAGTAATTAGTGCTTTTTATCTGACTACATCTTGTAGTAACTTTAACTTCTTTGAAGTTTCATATCACTTGGAATATCCCAAATATTATATAGATATTTTTTAAGTAAATTGATTGGTTTATTTATACATACTTGAACAGTCAGTTTGATAAAAGTAAATACATTACTGTTCTATACTAAGAAAATATATTAAATGTTTCTATCTTATTTTTGGAACCTTTTTACGTCTCTGTTTATCTTTTTCCTTATTTAATACGCCCAATAATATGTTATATTAGCGTTATGTACACTAACTCTCCATTACCCGAATATTTAGTCATATTTCACCTTTGATTTGTTGAGCTCATAATAAATAATTTTTTCTGATAATTTTCTTAGAATGATGATTACTATTCAATGGTGAGAGGTAACAAGTTCATGTCGGAGAACAGCTGCAAACACATGGTGATGAATGGTGGTATCAGTTTCACCGCTGCCTCTGTGGAGCCTACTCAGGTGTGATACAGTAATATTAAATATATAACAATCTTACATATTATGTAATACTAATACAAAGATATGTATCAGTTGTCAACGGTCCTATCACCGACTGCGAAATCTTCGAGTCAATACACAGAGAAATCGGATGTGGAGTATAAAGATGGTAACATAGTGAGCTCAACTTTTGATGGGCTTGTGGACATGCTGCGGCCTGGTGCCACAAAGTCCTTCACATTTACATTTATTCTCTGCTCACGGCTGTTTGTCAAGCCTCACGAGCTGCTGGCTAAGCTTTGCAAGCGGTACTTCACCAATTATGATAAGGTGGTGAGTGTTCTATATGTCTATCTTCAGTATAACATTAAATAGTTTAATATTTATTTTTGTAAGCTTTGTATTCTCTTTAAATTGTTACTTTGTTTGTAAACCGAACCAATTTAGTTATTGTTTTCACATCATTCTGAGATATTTTTGGAAGTCATTGATCCCAGTATTGAAACTTTTCTTTAAGCAGTTACACATAATTTCATAAGTACTATAACAATTTGCCTATAAACGTGTGCTCAAACAGCGAGTAATTCCTTATTATTGATCAGATTTTTTTTTACGGAAAGCATATTTCGAAACAACAATTTCATATATCATTTTCATTCAATAAAGATGTTCCTAATCTATTTGGCACCGATTACAGATTCTTTTGATGTCCATAGTTGTTGTTTGTGCAGGGTAAGAACGAGATGAAGGAGCTGATGGATCGTGAGGTGACGGAGATGACGTCACTGGTCCGTGTTCTCAGCCAATGGACCGCCATGTTTCCATACGACTTCCGCGACGACCGCGTCATGGCCCTCGTCAGGAGCATCACACAGAGGTACTGTTGAGACCATATTCACTGATTTATGATCAACTGTTTAACATTAAATATACGGTTAGGAAAAAATAACCTTTCAGCTTAGTCTTATTATTTTATCTAACCCATCGGCTATTACGTATTTCTCTTTTATTTTGGAATCCAAGCAATGTTATCGTCTGTTGATTGATAAGTTCTATTACAGTTGCTATTTGTGACATATTTTGCATTTTTTCAAATTTTGAGTATTATACCACCTCCTTTATTTCTCAGTCCAATACTATCATCTACTCGACACGGTAGCAACCTAAATTAACCTAACAAAATTATTCTAACCTAAATGTAGTGAGTTAAGAAAAATGTTATGATGCTTGTTTTTTTTTAATTAGTTTTAAGACTTAAACTCTAGTATTTGTGGCAGCCGGAAAGACATAAAAAGTCCCCGGTATTGTCTTGTTCTAGAATATATTCAAGATATTATGTCACATACTCAACATCCAATATACAAATTTAATTTCAAATGCTTAACAAGAATATTTTCATGTGAAAAAGCTTTACTCCAGTTCGACTTTGTGCCTCGTTTTTATCTAAGTAAAGAAAATAAAAAAAAGCCACAATTAATGTTACTGATTATCAGTGTTTAAGTGCATTAAAATTCCGGAATAATGTTGACCTAATGGTTTCGTTTAATTTATTGGTAATATTAATTTAAATTCTTAAAATTACACACATATATTTCGATTATTGTTATAAATACATATTTATGCATTTTGATAACAGCATTACTTCCTCGAAATGGTCATAGCCATAATATTTCGGACCCGCACAAATTTTTGAAGTTTCCTATTTCATTATTCACACATGAAATTGTTTTTAATTGAACAATTGATATATTAAATGTATCAAAAAACAAGCTATACCATCAAATATTATGGTTTCAAAGTTTTTACTAAACTTATTAAACTAAGTTATTGTAAAAATTTGAAATCTATTAAGAACTATGAAAATATAAATGAAAATTGTTCAAATTCGTACACTTTCGCTTCTAATACTCAGAGACATTATATAATTTGATGGAATTAACAAAACTATAATAACCCGTTTGAAAAATATTTATTTTAAAATATAATTCAAAAATATATAAACACTATCAATTTAGAAGTCCATATTCATCATAAAAATATTCAAAATCCCTTACACCCTCTCGGGGACAATCACCACCTACCTATTTAAGTTGGTTATACCGGAAACCGGATCAACCCGAACGAACAAAATTGATAGAATAACGATAGTAATAATCTTATGACTTACTATAATAATAAACTAACTAACTATAGTAATAGTAATGACTGACTAATAGAATAACGATAGTAATAATCTTCAGAAAGGAAACCAGATCAGTTAATGAAAACCTGCCAGTTATATCCGACACGTCAAGCTCTTCGTTATATTACTAGAAATTTATACAGACTAATACTAAAAACAAAATTTGCAAAATATTATTTCTTAATAAAATCAACCATTTAATATATTTAAATACCGACTTAATATTTTCTTGTCTACGCCTTACATTTAGGTGAAGCCTCAGCTTCGATAATGAAGTCTCTAAAAATTTTATATATTAAACGAAAACATATGTATATAAATTTAATTTCATTGAAATAAATATATCTAGTATTTCTCAGTTAAGTTAAACAATAATTAAATGCTTACCTCAATAATATTTTTTCTGGTATTCCTGTTGACTCTAGTTGGCCAGATATAGGTAATAAATCCGTCGGGGAATGGCCCTGGAATTTATTTTGCACCGATTAGCTTCGTACTACTTAATTTATGGACATTTAAGTTTGATTATACGTTTCGATGCATCATTAATTGTTACTCAAAATTTATAGATATCTAAATTCAACCGGTAATTTGTGGAACACAGGAAAAACATTAACACATTCACATTGTGAAAATATAATTCAATCACTTGGAATGTTACAAATTTTAGAAATGCCAAAGATTTTGTAGATGTATAGATGTTTGTTGCCCTTTCAAAATGACATAACGGATACTGATGAAATTTTACATTAATTTTTGTATGTTTAGAAAATATAGGCTAAAATTTGTGCTGCAATTCCTTAGGTTTCCTCAAAGTGGTATGAGGGTGGTATTTTAGATGAAGTCTCGTAACACAGACTGTAGATATATCTATCGGTTAGTTATCATATCTAGAGTTTTGATATACATTGTTGCGAGTAAAAATTAGTAAGATACAATCTTATGCTTATACGTTGTAATTTTATATCTCCTTATCAAATAACTTAGTTCTGCACGAGTCAGTGTGCAGGAAACTGTCTCAAAAACATTTGTTTGGCGGCTCAATAAATGTTGACAATGCTTTATGGTGTAATAAAGCTATTCAAGGACTTGAGGGAGATAAGGAAGAAGTAATAACTTAATGAGATTAAATATAACAGTAACTAATACCTTCTAGTATCAGACAAACCATAAAAGAAGTTGTTGCAAACTAAAAGTTGTTGAATAGCGCTGTACATTCTAATTTAATCACAGCAACTGCCCAGTTAACTATAATTTATAAAATAATGGAAGCCATAAATATTTTATTACACAGTACATTTCAATTTAATTCATTTACACACGAAGACGTAACTAACAGTTTATTGTCAAGTATGCCCGTGTTTGATATATACAATTTTTCTATATATGTACTTCTAAGAAATTTCTGGTTTTGATATGATTAAGTAATAAATATATGTCCTATATCTGTCAATAATCATTTTGTATTCTGAAGATAATGAGTTTTTTCTTGTTTCAATAGTAAATTAACTAAATTTAAAGGTCACTCAAATCTTCGGTTACACGACCTTGATCGCGTATAACTATTATATAAACATATCATTTTAATTTTATATTACTAAAAAAACCCATCCGTGTAAAATATTCTTAATTAATAAAGATATTAACTTGGAGGAACTGACCATACTGCTCCAAAGACTTAGTTTTGCAAGTTTGAAAATTATAAAGGAAAACTTCTCTTCCGAGATAGTTTGATTAAAGTAACTAACTTCCGTACACTTAGCTTTTATATTGATATTATAAAATTTTCTTCTGAATATCAAATTATATCCTTTGCAATTTTAATTTTTCTTTTAGATGTGCCGCGGAACATATGTCTTCTATTAGATCCGAGGTCTCAAGTATGTTGGAACGCTTGTTGGACAAACTGACAGCCCTGGAACAGTATGAAGAGACACTGGTGGACGTGCCGCAAGTTTCCAACTGCGATCAACTTCCACCTGTGAGTTATAAAACAATTAATTCAAGAGCTACAAATGTAGATTCAAAGAATGATTTTTCGACATTCTACTTCCTTATATCGAACACCATCAATATATGTATGTGACCAATAGACTTCCAAATCTATATTATTGAAAAAGTAGAAGTAATTATTATTTATTCATAAACGAAGGTCTTATTAGAAATGCTACATGCTTGTTATTTGTAGGGCGATATTCTGACACTCGGGTTGAGTCCAGTCGAGTTGGCGAACCAGCTGACAATAGTGGAGCTTCATAGGCTCTCGTTCGTTGGTCCGGAGGAGTTTGTTCAAACGTTCGCACCATCGCAGCCGCAGACCTCCACATCTAGCATCAGTCTGCATCACGCAGAGACCAAGAGCACCAAGAATTTAGAAGCTTATGCTGACTGGTTCAATAGACTCAGCTATCTGGTTGCTACGGACATCCTGAAGGTATGACAATTAGTTTATTATAATTTCTAACTAGCCAGGATTTTGTTTAGATTTTTCTCAGTAAATATGTTTACTCCAGCTTTGTTTAAAATATTTAAGAATAGTTTCTACTTGCTACATGAATTCCTAAACCGTGAACTGCGGTTTCACGGCTAGATTAGCTTCGGTAAACAATTTTCTTCAGAATTACTTTTAGGGATACGGTTTTTTCAGTTTATCCAATGTAGCGTAACAAATGAAAATTCCTTATGATTACGGCAGACATACTCGGAAATATTTTTGAAATAACACTCGTGGTTTTTGACAGACTGTCTTTAAAAAAAAAGAAACTAATTTCTTTCGCGATCCATTTATAAGAGAACCTCATGGTTTCAGTGTAGATAATATTGTATTAACATATAATGTGTTATATATATTCTTATATATTTGGTGTTTTCAAATCAGGCGGTAAAGAGCAAATATCGGGCCCGTGTGATGGAACAGTGGGTGATGACAGCTAGAGAGTGCTTCAACCTTGGCAACTTCAATTCATTGATGGCCATCATCAGCGCCCTTAACATGGCTCCCATCACCAGGCTTAAGAAAACGGTTATTATACATATTACGAAATTATTTATATATTTTTATATATAAATGCTTTAACTACTAGATCGATTCACATTCGGAATGATAACTATGAAACTGGCAGAAATAAATAACATCTAAAAGGACTTATAAAATATTGAAGAGTTCTAGGATTTGACATGAATGAAATAACTCAAAATATAATGCTAAAATACTACGATCTCCTTTTTTAATTTCTCTTGTATGTTTAAGCTTTGATGCAGATCAAGCTATCCTTTCCAGTATATTTAAGTCAATGTGAAAAACTCTTAACTTTAGTTATAGGTTTATTAAGTATAGGTTTAACACTTAAACGTTTATTTATTTTTTCTAAAGACTCATTCACTTAGACTTTAACACTCAGTAATAAATAAAACAAATATTCAGCAAAAATAAAGAAACTGGAAAAAAATCTGCTTTTTGTCTGGTTTTAACAAGTATGACATATTTAAAAGACTAAAGAGATATTATATTTTTTTTTTTGAAATTTAAATGACATGTATTAAATATACCTATCAAAATTAAGTATCTAGAAATCTATTCGACTTATATTGTCAACGAAATGCGTTCAATTCATATAAAAGTATTCTTTATTCATTTAAAATGTACTAATTGTCCACAAGTAAATATGTTTTAATCAATTTAGTTTATTTGATACCAAGTTTCCATTTGTCATCCTATTCAGGGACATAGTCAGAAAATCAGTCAAATTAATTACCAATTAGTTGTCAACGATTTTTATTCCTCATAATTATCATAAATTAAATGTTGTCTCTAGTAGTCTAGTATATCTATAGTATGTATATTTATTGATGTATTAAGTTAAAATTATTGTTTTAGTGGAGTCGTACGAGCGCTGTCTGCGGTCAACAGTTGCGGCAATTGGAGTTGTGCGTTGAACCCAGTGGAAATCATGCCAGGTAAATTAATATAACATCTAAATTATCTACTATATTATATATCTCTAACTGAATATTTCGTAACTTAAATTATATTAATTAGTTTCATTATATATTGTTTATAGTTTTTGTGAAAATTTTCAACCTTAAGATTATAGCTACAAATTAATATAATTTTAACAGTCACTTGTTTTTTATACTTATATTTGTTACTAATTATTCTCCCGAACAGCCAGATTTGTTGCTAAGGCACTTATATATATTATTGTGGTAAGGTATCGTGCGGCCTTGGCGGCTGCTCCTACAGAGACGGCTGTACCGTTGCTGTCCGTCACCTGCCGAGATCTGCACTTTGCTAACCAGGGGTCGCCAACCAAGTAAGTAGCCGACGGTTGTTTATTTATTATATGCCGGTTATTCGAATAGTCAATTATTTAACCAACTTATTTAGGATTTAGGTTTACATCAAACACCTTGAACACATTAAATTTTATAAGTCTAACGCAGTTTATCTGTTTATTTGAATTAATTTTTGTGTTTTGTCCATCGAATTGAAAAATCTTTTGATATTTTTGAAACTGAGCATACAGTCTGTTCTATAAATTATAATTAAGTCATGAGTTTTGAATGGGTTTATGTCAAATTTATTGTGTGTCGTATAATTATAATCTGTGACCGTTCTAGGTTGTCCGGTAACCGTGTGAACTTCAACAAGTGTACGCTGGTCGCTCGTCACGTGGCCTCCCAGCTGGCTTCCCGCCGTCTCCTCGTGGACGGTCCGCCGGTCACGGCTCCCCCACCACCACACCTGCATCTACCCGCCTGGCGCTTCTTAAGCAATAGACCATCGCTCACTGAACTCGGTAACTATTCTATATCCAATAGTTTGATTGTATAATACATTTCAAAGAAAATCTTATTCCATAATCACACATATGACAAAGGAAAGCTTTATCAAATTGTTTGTTACAGCTCTAGAACTAACGTCGTTCGAACGGGAGCCTCCAGTGGATCATCTTGAAAAAGAGCGCCTGAAGAGATTACGAGGCGCTACTTAAGAAATTTAAAATTATATGAAGATTACGTCTGATTGTCATGTTTGGTAATCTTCAAGTCTTTGCATTTAAGTTAGAGCGATTAAGGTTTTTGAAATCATTCCTTCTTATTTACCTAATGTGCGCCGACGTGCTCGCTGACGCTGCTATCCTTGAAAGTTCTGTACTGAAAAGAATATCATTATAACATTATATGTGACATATTGCACAAATTTTTAACACTTCTGATAAATGAAAACGAGCTGTTGATTAATAATGTGTGAAATAAAGCCACTCGGTTATTTAGTTTAAGCGAGCAGTCAGTTTTTGTAATTCATCATAAAAACGTGACAATTGTATTGAAGATGCTTCATCAAATATCTGGAGTGAGATAATTTGGAGTAGGATATAATCCTACTTTTATTTTTTAATGTCTTCATGCGAGTGGTTGAATTGTGACGGTTGTTAAATATAGAATTGATTCTGTTTTAATTAAATCTTAAACGGCATCTAAAGTAAGTACAAAAATTAATGTAAATGTCAACATATTAATATAATAAGAATTAATTATGGAACTTCACACGAATATGATGGTACTGATCGTAAGACGAGAGAGATGGCTCGATGAAAAGATGAATTGAAACGGCATTAGGTATGTTATGAAATGATATATTATTTACTAAAAATGTAAGATATACTTTTAATATGTTGAACTTTTTATGGATACGTTTAATATATTTTAATAAATTTTACATTTAACTTACATATAAAACTGATTCATAATTAGATGTCCATAAGAATTATTTTTGTCTGTACGGAATGTTAATATATTACGTTCAAGATTAAGCTGTGAAACGTTTAATATTATTATTGAACGAATGAAAAACGTTTAGGACCACGATAATGTTCAGTTTTATGAAACATCCATGATAATATGAAAGGACAATAATTTAAACTGTATGATATTGTAAATTGTGTTTATTAAACAAAAAGAAAGGTAATTTACTCTCGTCGCTTACAATGTGGACGTCTTATTATGAATGAGATTTTAGTTCAAGCATAGGTACATAGTATCGAAATTTAATAAGCGAATGTCTAGGTCGTACGTGAGTTCCTCTACCTATCAGTATTCAATCTGAGCCATTTAATGAATCTCAAAATTTATTTTTACTTATCAATGATCTCATTAAATTTTTTTTTTATTATGCTTCAGTGTGGCTATTGTATGTTTTTATAATAATTTTGAACGGTGTGTTGTGATTAATTTATAGACTGTGTGATATCACGGAGTATGTGTGTGTTAGGTTTAATGTTTGCTCTCTAAATAGGACTCATTATTGTTCTTTGCATTCAAAAACAGTTCTTATTGCAACGTAAGACAATGTATTTTAACGATCATTTCTCAATTGTTTTAAAGCTTTAGAGAGTATTTAATGTGCACAATAATATATAGATTGTGAATAATCCCAGTGCAGCGACAGAAATTGTTGTGGTCTCTTATACGATTCATTGAATTATTATTAATTTGATATGTTGTTAGTTCGAAGGATGTCTACTGACCCACTCGAGATATTACACGTTTTCGTGACTATTATTAACTCATTTGAAAATAAGAATATTTTCATATACAAAGGTTGAATGGCTTTGCTCAAGTTTGTAATCTTTTTGTACTTAATTTTTTTTTATAAATGTATATAATTTCTAATTTAAAATAGATCTCTCTAATCGAAACGTGTTAAGCTAATGATTTTCTTATATACTTTAATATAGATACGTTTTATGAGCTACTAAATACTGATATTTCATATTCTCACAATATAGATCTACCTATTACGAAATTTTTCTAATTCTTTGAAAATGTCTACTCTGGTTGATTAATTGAAATTTTAACCTGAAAGTATTCTAATATATCCATAATAAATTATTATTAATATTATTAATAGTTTAGTTCTCTGTACAATATATGTGCTATTAAACATGAAATATTGTTTAAATACTTGGGTTACAATCATTGCCATGTTAGATATAATTATATTAAGAAAATTATATTTTGAATAAGGTTTAAAATACTTTAGGTTGTTTCTATTATTTTTTTAAAACAGGTTTTGTAAAGCTTTATTCCTAGTATTTAAAATGTGTTTGTGACCAGAACAATCCTAAAACCCACCAAGTCGCAAAGGTACTTAATTAATTTTATGATTTTTTTTTAAATATGAAACTATATTGAGGTGAGGAGAGTTACATATAATTTATATTACTCTATAATTTAATATTTGCTTACTATAGATATTGTGTAAAAACAACAGATACATATTAGCTTGGTCCAATAATTATTTTCCGTCTGATAGAATCCAGCACGTGTTTATTAATGCATTTAAAAAAAATATAAAAAATTATTACCTACCTACCTCTCTGATAATACTTCGATACAGTGTACCTAACATATAGACATGCTTTCACAAAGAAATTTTTTAAAACTTATATACTTCTTCGAAAGCATTTCATGTACCAAATCCATTAGTATTAGAGTCATATAATTACACTTGCCATTTAATTTTTTTTATTTTGTTTAAAAAAATATTGTACATAATTTTATTTTTTTATGATTTTATACGTTATAATTTAATTTTTGAGTGTAACGGCACTGTCACATTTTTCAAAAATATTAAAGAATAGGATGCCTAGTAATAAAAATGTAATCATGACTAAATGTTAATTTGTTAACGGGATACTCGTAAGTGTTTAAAATTCATTAAAATATAGTAAAACAAGCTAATTGTAATCTAGTGGAAGTAATATCTTAATAGTCATGTTTCTAGTAATGTACGATACATTCCAATCATAGACTGATTATATACAATTGTTTTGTGTCGGATGTGTTCGCTTCTCTATAGTTAGGACGTTTTGAAATCTCATGTGTACCTAATGTGGTAGCACTCGTATTATTTCGATCTGTTTTCTTTCATTTTATATTAGCAGGAATATTTCTTTTAAGGAATCACTTAATCTACGCTTAAAATGATCATAAGAAATTTCTGTTCATCCATATCTAGCCATATCTGAGAATGCAGCCAATGTTTTGTCATTATAATTATAACTACGTCTTAATAGTTTTAAGATTATAAATCGCCCGTATTGCCATTTTCTGCTTTAAATTTGTTTCTTTTATTAGCATTGATAATACATAATTTTGTCTATTGAAGTATGTATTTAAATAGTTGCAATTAATAAAGATATTCGTAATTGCTGTATCGCTATCCATATATTATTAAAAATACATCTATTTCACTTTCACGTGTATAAAGAAAAGATTTATTGATATACATTACTAAGTATGAATTCGTTCTCTACTTCAATACGAGTTAAATATATATCCTCCCTGAATTTGTTGGTGTTCATTTTAGATAGTGAAATGCATTTATCATTCCTTATAGATTCTAGTGGTAGTAAATGAAATATTTTGTGAGATTATAACCTGTTTTACATAGTGATTACTTTATTTATTAAAGTTTGTACTGTTGTCAATCTTAACCCAGTCTTGATATACTATTTGATGTCACAACGTATAGTTTCTTTTATAGTACAAGTGTAAAATATTCCTTTAGATGTGACCTTATTAATCTCAGTGTTCGTATACATGTATTAATTGTATGAATTTGTAGATGTTATATCAAAGAAAGACTCGTACGTTCCTTATATAAAATATTTCTTAAATTGATAATTTTAGCGCCAATATTAAATTAGAAACTAAGAGATTTGAAAAAACTATTACATTCGAATAGTTATTTAAATGAAGTTTCAAGTGTCTCAAGTTTTTTTGTCGGTGTGATGATGATTACATATTTGAAAACAATATTTAAAATGTACTTAAATTATATCAATAAATTGTATGAAATCATCTTAAAAATCTTTCATTCCACTAAATAACCCTTAATATCTTTTATTTTTAAAAGAAAAAAAAAATGTACCTATCTTACTCTAAAATAAATAATGCATGAAGGAAAGGAAAACAATAAAAGAGAAGAGCATATAAAACACGTTTATTATTCAAAATTGCTAATTTGTATAATTTCGGTTGAAAAATATGTTTTATGTAAAGTATTTGGATCTTAATTATAGAATAGTTTTATTTACATTATTAAAAATTATACACTTAGGTAAAGTGTAGAGTTATTAAGTAAAATTGTTTTCGTTCTTTAAAAAATATATATTATAATTGTTGCAGTCTCATAATTATAAAATATGCATTTTAGACGATATGTAATACAAACAAATTATTATGAAGAATTACCTTAATAGATTAAAGATTTCTTAAAATATAATTAAATTTATTTAAATACTAGAGTCTCTTTGGTCAAATTTACGTCAACACCTTATTGGTGTTCCATCAGGGTTTGTAGGCATTTTCGGCTTACAAACCTTTTTCCGCCCTTCGGCGCTACTCACCATCGTGCAAGTAAATGTAAAATATCCACATGATGATGATTTTGTGTAATAGGTGTGGGAATATTGTTTGCGAATATTATTTTCAGTATCCAGATCTCTAGTTACAGATTTGGAAACGGATACATATCTATTATCGTCCCTTGGGCTATGTAGCGATCGAAGATTCTTAGGCATAACGTGTTTACTATATGCTGGGGGATACATATATCTTACTTTACCTGTGCCTGGGGTTAATGTTACTGTTTGTGCTTGAGATGGTGAATCCCTAGAACCCACGACATAAGTTTTGTCTTTAGATGCCACTGATTTAACGCTCCCTGTAAATCCTAACGGTATGGTATATCCACCAGTACCAGGAACTCGCTCGCCTGGCTGATATACCCTATTTTCATCTGGACGTTCGGAATTCTTTTGAACGATTTCGGCATCATGATTTTTTAGGGACCCTATGACAATGTGCTGGGTATTTCCCCCCGATGATTGCTTTACATCTAATGGTTTTCTATTAGAACTTAGAAGAGATTGGTGAGTTGGAGATTCTCTGGTATATTCATCATAGTTAGAATATTCGCTTTGATCTACATCAGGTTCTACATTACCTTCAAAGCTGCCTTCCGTGTCATAGTTATCAGGTGGCAACTCTTCTTTGTCAGTTGTTAATTCATAGTCTGTACCTGAATTAAAACTGGTTGAAAAAGATTTTTTGCTACCCGATAATGTTGGTCCACTTGGTGTTATTTGGTCGGAATATTCGGTTTTGTGATGATCCGAATGTGTATGGGTAGAATAGCTAATATCGGAATTATTTGTTTCGTCCAAAACATTTTCAGTTGTGGTTAATTCCTCTTCATTTGTAGGAAAATAAGCGTCAGGTGTGGATGAAGGTTCCATATTGGGTGATGTTTCAGTATTTAGAGATTGCGGTATTTCAGTAATATCAACATTAATGTTTTTTTCATTTTCATCAAAGACATTTATTTTATCAAAAGATAATCTATTTGGGAAGACAGCATCTTTGTCAAGGCTGGCACCTGATTGTGCGGCTCCATTATATGTTATGCCGTACTTAAAAGTGCCGTGAAGTTGTGATTGTGATTGACCAGTGCGGCCACTAGACTGTGCAGATGCAACTCCTCCGCCTGCAAAAGGTGTCTTTTGAAGATCATGATTGAACTTATCTTTATCTTTGTAGGGTGTGAAACCGATTTGTGCTTGAGATGATGTGCTTCCTGGACCTCTAGCTTGAGCATCTGCCATACCACCTTTTACACTTCCTTGTACTTGAGAATTTGAAGAATGCATCACACCATTACTCTGCGATTGGGTTTGGACTGAGCCTGTTTCAGAACCAAGTTGAACACTCGCCTGTGATTTATTATTTCTCCCACTGCCTGTTGCCGTACTCGAAGCTCCTTTTTTCCCTCCACTTACTTCACTTTGAGCTTCTTTATTTTCACCAGTAATTTGTGCTTGTGCTTGGAATGATCCGGTGCCAGTATAAGTACCATGCACGTTTGTTTGGGCTCGACCTTTGTCATTACCTCCTTTAGATGAAGCACTTGCAACAGTACCATTTACACCTTGAGCAACACTAGCTTCTGCTTCCGAGTCGTCTCCGTCAATAGTATTGGGATTTATGTAGTTTTGTGGTACTCCTGCAAAAAAAGGTACATTAATTTAAAAGTAAGTCATGGTTTTAAAAATGTATTTTAAATGATGTCATACCGCCGTACTCAGGATTTTGTACGCCCCTTCCCTAAAAGAAAAACAAAAATATATTTATTATATTAACTGTATTTTATTAAAAATTAAGTATCTTATTAATATTATAAGAATGAAATGTTACTAAAAATATGGACATAAATAACATTAAATTATGATTAAGTTTAAAAGTTTTGTTCAATATTGATTCTTGCGGAATTTTTACAAATTAGAGTTACTGTTATCATGGACAAAAAAAGTAATAATTAAAAAATATATATTTTCCACTTACTTCTTGATTGTACGGTCCATTTGGAGCACCACGTCCTCCTTCTGGGATTCCATTATTATTATAGGTGTTGTCTTGTCCTACATTATTACCGTGATAGGATCCACTTGGTCCATTATTATTATAAGGTGTATTGACCATACTGTAGTTTGGCCCGTTTCCGATATTAGACCCATATGGTTGTCCTTGGATGTGAGATCCTCCTGAATATTCTGTTGGAACTTGATTCATTGTTGTTTTTCCTAATCCGTAAGGGCTGTCAGGACCACCTAAATTACCTCTTCCGAACGGGCTACCAGGTACAATTCCAGTATTAGTTGCGTCAGGTCCATTTGGTCTGCCGGAAGTGTGCGGTTTCTGTTGGAGAGCATTGTCTGTACCATATGAATTGCTACCTGGGGTTTTACCATATTCTTGTCCAGGTAAAGAAATGCCCCCGTTGTTATTAGGCCCATATTGAGTATCAGTTTGGTGTGGGACACCATAAGATCCAGTACCAATTTGGCCGCCAGGTATATTTTGCGAAGTAGGATTTCCAGTTCCGTAAGGTAAAGAGGGATTGTTTGCTCCATTGTATTGACTAGGCCCTACTCCCATCCCTGAATTGTACTGACTGTCTGGAACATTTGAATTCCCGTAATATTGTCCCCCAGGCGACGAAGGATGATTAGGGTTTATTGTTCCATATTGTTGGTTTGGTAAATTTCCTATATTTCTATCATATAAACTAGGGACCCCAGAACCTATCCCTACTTTTCCACGTGGTAAGTTGTATGTATTTGAACCGGGGCCGTACTGACTTCCTTTATTCGGGTCAGTGAGCTTATTAATATCTAAACGTCCATCGGGCATTAGTCCTCGGGAACTACTCCCATAGTGGTTTGGTTGAATGCCGTTATTGAAAGTACCTCCCGATTGTCCTCCAGGAGATGTGCTTTTATCCACTTCCGTACCGTACTGTGTGATAGACGAGGGTATATTTGAATTTTCGCCGATATGACTATTCGGTGAAGACATTTGTGTGGAACCTACTCCTGGCTGATATTGACCAGGTATATTTGGTTGATTCCGTGCAGTATCTGTCCCATATTGTCCATTGATAACACCTCCTAATTGCCCATTAGGTATCTCTCCGTAATTATTAGTGTGTAAATTACCAGTGGCTCCTGAGTTAGGCACAAAACAACAGTAATAATTATTTCCTCCGGGGCCCGCGTATGGACCAGATACCATAGGCCAATTTGCTAGGTTATTTTGCTGAGGTATGTAGTTATTTCCTAAATTATTACGATAAGGTCCAAATTGTTGGGGCTCGTATCCACCAAATCCAGAAGGCCCTTGTCCTGGGCTTTTATTTGTGTCCTGTCTAGGTCCGACTCCCTGACCAGGCCCCATTAACTGCCCAGGGCTCATACCCTGACTAGGTCCTACTCCTTGTACAGAACCCACACCTTGTCCAGGTCCCATTCCTTGTCCTGCTCCCATTCCCTGTCCAGGTCCCATTCCTGGTCCAGGTCCCATTCCTTGCCCTGGTCCCACTCCTTGTCCAGGCCCCATTCCTTGCCCTGGTCCCACTTCTTGTCCAGGCCCCATTCCTTGCCCTGGTCCCACTCCTTGTCCAGGCCCCATTCCTTGTCCAGGTCCCATACCTTGTCCAGGCCCCATTCCTTGCCCTGGTCCCACTCCTTGTCCAGACCCCATTCCTTGTCCAGGCCCCATTCTTTGCCCTGGTCCCACTCCTTGTCTAGGCCCCATCCCTTGTCCAGGCCCCATTCCTTGCCCTGGTCCCACTCCTTGTCCAGGCCTCATTCCTTGTCCAGGCCCCATTCCTTGTCCAGGCCCCACTCCTTGTCCAGGCCCCATTCCTTGTCCAGGTCCCATACCTTGTCCAGGTCCCATACCTTGTCCAGGCCCCATTCCTTGCCCTGGTCCCACTCCTTGTCCAGACCCCATTCCTTGTCCAGGCCCCATTCTTTGCCCTGGTCCCACTCCTTGTCTAGGCCCCATCCCTTGTCCAGGCCCCATTCCTTGCCCTGGTCCCACTCCTTGTCCAGGCCCCATTCCTTGTACAGGTCCCATTCCTTGTCCAGCATCCATTCCTTGTCCTGGTCCTGTTCCCCGACCAGGTCCCATACCTCGTCCAGGTCCCATTCCTTGCCCTGATCCAACTCCCTGACCAGGGCCCATACTTTGTCCAGGTCCGACTCCTTGCCCTGGTCCTATCCCCTGTCCAGGCCCCATTCCCTGTCCTGGTCCCATTCCTTGCCCTGATCCAATTCCCTGTCCAGGCACCATTCCCTGTCCAGGTCCCATTCCTTGCCCTGATCCAATTCCCTGTCCAGGCCCCATTCCCTGTCCAGGACCCATTCCTTGCCCTGAAACAACTCCCTGACCAGGGCTCATACCTTGTCCAGGTCCCATCATTTGTCCTGGCCCCATTCCTTGTCCAGGTCTCATTCCTTGCCCTGATCCAATTCCCTGTCCTGGTCCCATTCCCTGTCCAGGCACTATTCCCTGTCCAGGCACTATTCCCTGTCCTGGTCCCATTCCCTGTCCTGGCCCTATTCCCTGTTCTGGTCCCAGTCCCTGTCCTGGTCCCATTCCCTGTCCTGGTCCCATTCCCTGTCCTGGGCCCATTCCCTGTCCTGGGCCCATTCCCTGTCCTGGTCCCATTCCTTGTCCAGGTCCCATTCCTTGACCAGGTCCTATACCCTGTCCAGGTCCCATTCCTTGTCCCGGTGTTATTCTCTGCCCTGGTATTGTTCCTATCTCCTTAGAACCCCTAGGAGGCAAATAGATATTGTTAACTGCGTTTCCGTTTGGTTCCACATAACCATTATTTCCATTAGGGATGTAATTACTTCCAACTTCATTTCCAGGTCTATTATAATTGTACCCAGGTTGTTTTCCTTGGTATTGATTTTTATTGTACCCTCCGGGTGTTCCATAATTTCCATTTGGACCATAACCTCCTTTTTCATTCGATCCTGTTGGACCATAACCATCAGTTCTTGAGCTAGGTCCATAATAATTTGGCCCTTGCGGTCCAGATAAGTGAGAAACACCTATAGGATTGTAAATATTTTGGTCTGGGATATATTTTCCTTGATTGGGACCGGGCCATTCATTACTTATTCCAAACCTATTCTCTCCAGGTCTGGTAATTCCTGGATGTTTAAGGTTTTCTGCTTCATCTTTACCTCCTCTGGCAGCAGAGCAATCTTCGCAATTAGGATCGTAAATTGATTGACTTTGAGCTTGTCCCATACCGCTATTTCCACCTCAAATAATAAAAAAGAGGGATGACAATTAATAGGTGTAAAATATTTTGTTGAAATAATTGGACACATCCGTAATACAATGTTTGAATATATTTTAAGCTCTTTGTGCCCGCCACATTTGTATATAGCCTCTACTGCTTTGTACAACTAATTTATAAAAACAAAATGGGTAAAATGCTCAGTACTCAAACATAAATTTTACTCACTGACACTTGCTCTAGATGAGTCTGCAGCAGAATGCGCCTCAGCTTTGCCCTCTTCTTTGCCACTTCCCCCATCAATTGCTAAATATTGTGATTGTGTTTGTCCACGATATCTTCCTTTGGGAACAAAAGTTTGTCGCCGAACTCTTACTGTATCACCCAATGCATAGGTTATCTCTTTCCAGCCCAAGAACATACCGATCATAATTATTTTTTTACAGTGTATCCTTTTCCATGATTTTTTTTTACTAAGGCTCAATACCTGAAAAATGTTTACAATTCTTTAATTACCGGTGGGTATACTTTAAGGACGTTATATAATAAAGATGTTTCGGTAGAGATGATAATGATATAGCATATGTGATATAGTTATATCGATTCATATATTACTTTTTCACTTAATAAGTTTATTAAGTGAAAAAATAATATATGAAACAAAAAATAATTAACTAATCTGATCATTTTATGTTTGAAAATAAATATATCGATAATGGATTGAAAATAAACACAAAATGACGAAAATACTTAAAACCTTGACACGAAAAAATATACATCTCATAGTTATAATGTTATAGTTTTGTAATATTAGGGGTCAATCAAAGTTTGATAGGCCTTGCTACATCAACATAACTTATCTTTTGTATGCTTATAGGAGATAAAATTGCAGCTTAGTATTAAACTGTCCCTTGCCTCCTTATTATGTATTAAAATTGTTATAATCTTGTTAATGTATGAATAATAAAACAACATTTATTGAATGTAATGTTAATAGTGGCAGTATCTACTAAAAATGTAGTTACCAAAATGGACAGTACTGAAAGTTACACATATGTCAGAACATTTTTTGACTACGTCTTTTAATTATTTAAAAAACCATGCATTCGAAAGTTATCTTGAAATCCGGGTGGGTTTGTCAAGAAATATATTAATTACATATTTTGCTTCGTTTACTAAATGTAGATGAAATTTAAACACCATATTTAGTATATATTAATATTTTTTAATTGCGTAATATTTAAAAAAAGCTAACACAAATAAAGCAAGGTCTAATAAGAAATGTGCGGAGCAAAAGGTAAATGGGATAATTCAACAATTTTTGTCTTACTGATTTGACCGTTCACCCCCTTTTTAGATTTATAATCCCACTTAAAACGTTTATATTAAACGTTAATTAAGGTTAACCTGTGTGAAAAAATGTCGTGAAATAGTTCTTTAATATTTTAAAATCCTAATGCCCAGTCACAGTTATTTTTCGAAAAAAAATAATAATTAAATTTTAAAATTTTCTCAACTATATCAACTATGTCTTTAATATACATATCACAAATTACACATTGCTATTTTGGGTCAATGAGCCTCGGAGAAGATTGCAAACTAAAACATACTGACATATATTACTAAAATTATAATTAGACAGATAACCCCGTCTCAATCGTATCTACTTTGATTTTACTGTCTTTATAAATTTACCATTTTGATTACAATGAACATTATGGACACAAATTTTTACAAATAATATTTAGGTATTATAGTTAGTTATTAACACGTCATTGAGAATTAGTTTAGTTTCTTTACAAGGCAGTACAAAGTATCCCTTACTTTGGACACAATACACAATGAAGTTTCATAAATAGATGTTCATATAATTTGTGAACTTATAAATCATAAAATGTATTGTTTTCGTATAAGTATTTAATGACGACTAAATCTTCCTTTAATGTTTAATATCGCTTTATCAGATTTATCGCTTTGCATCCAAATTTCTGTTTATAGTGAATTTATGGATGAAATATGTAATCGCACAGCGAAATATACCTGTTGAATATTAATGCTTTGCAAAATAAAAAGAAGCATAGGAACATATTTACGCTAGATATTACC
Source organism: Danaus gilippus (assembly GCA_018231785.1). Classification (NCBI taxonomy): domain Eukaryota; kingdom Metazoa; phylum Arthropoda; class Insecta; order Lepidoptera; family Nymphalidae; genus Danaus; species Danaus gilippus. Next base: position 20,108 of record DVQO01000050.1, read on the forward strand.
TTATAAAATTTATGCTGCGGTGTTAAAGCTCGCTTCCAGCTGAAACCACAATTTTCTTGTATTCTGATAGAAGTAGGAGTCTCCACATTTTTATGGTTTTGAAACTCATCCGATTGTATGAACCAGGTCATACAAATCCTTGTATGAGGTTGTTGACATATCAATGTACCCTAAAATCATCAAATATTATTTTATTTTACTTATGTTTATATCATAAACACTTCAGTTTTTTAAAAATTACACTTTTTAAAAGTTGACACCCAAAAAATATTTGGATTTCAAAAAAATATATGCAATTAAAAATAAATGGTTACAGCCATTATTTACCTGATATTTAGCGGTAGCCACCGTAATAATGGTTAGCGATATAAGTTGAAGGAGCCACGGTGGGCTGAACGCGCGTGCAGGACGCATTCCGGCGGATGACGAACAGTTTCTGTAGCTGCTTCGGCACACTGGCCGCCGACTGACCCTCGATCTCTGATGAACTCTTTAGATACACGGTTCACCCACCTAATTTCGGCGATATCATCCAATAGGCAGTTCTGACTTTTGCGCATAAGGAAGTCAGCTTCAAATCCAGATAATAATTCGTTCCCGATTTGCATATTTGGATTCCAATAATTTATTTTGTTTCCTATTATACTAATTATTATTAATTGTAGATATTTATTAAATGTAGCTATTTATTGACATTAAAGTACCACTGGAACGTTATTGAGTATTAAATATAAACAAATATTTTTATAAAGCTACTAATTTGTTGTATTTAAAATTGTTACTTTTAGTAAATATTTCACAATATTTTTTCTTTTAGGGTATATCAACTGGAGTACATTTTTGTGGAATGGATATTATAAGGAACTTAGAAAAAAAGACATTTTCTTGTATTTTTTTATTCCAAACTATAAATCAACGAGTATAAAGCTGACAAAATGGTTTCAAAAGGGGCTACGATTTGTCGAACAACACGATATAATTTAAAAAATATTATGTGACGATTTCGTAATGTATATCTAAGTGTATATCCTCGCTTTATCATAATTAATTGCAATTATTGCTTTAGGAATTGTATTTTTTCATTGAAAGAAGAATTGAAATCTTTGGTTTTAGTTTAAGGCCTATTATCAGTAATAAGTTATCCTAGTAAAATCGAGTTCGAATAGAAAATATAATTTTTCAAATCGAATAAAAACTAATAAAAAAAAAGTTTAATTCAAAGAAAGCAGGTGTCAAATTTAAGAATATCTTCTTACGAATCTCTTACAATCTTGTAATTTCAGAACTGAGATTTGCATCTTTCTTTTTATATGAATGACCGTGGTATACAAATCGTTGTGAGTAATAGGTTGCTTGCGGTTCTCCGGGACTCTTTGAAGAATTAACTCGACGATAATATTCGACGGAGTCAGCACAATCGCAAGCTAATCGACTTTCTGATCCACTGCTTTCTAATTGATACTTAGGTACTAGGACTAAACTTTCAGTAGATTTGGTAGGAGGACAGTGACTATGGCTTCTTCCATAAACGGGGTAATGGTGAGGAGTGCCGTTTTGTCTATGTGAGTGCTTTTCGGATGCGTGATGTTGATAGTCGTGATGACTATGAGAACTACGTCCGCTATGGTTTCTACTCTGACTCTTCGATCTATTTGTATGTTTCACGCTTGTGTCTAAATATCCATAACCGAAACCGTATCCTCCTATGGCTTTCGTAGTTAGATTATCCCATGATTTCGGTTTTACATGCTGATGAGAACTTTGATACTGAATCTTTGGTGAGGACTTGACTTCCGAGCGCTCGTTGTCCCAGAATAGGGTATCACTACTTAGAGAGGTACTGTAACTTGAAGCAGAGTTATCACACACTGCGGTAGCGTTGCTGGTTGCATACGACTGCAAGCTGCATTGACTTGTTTGAGTAGATTCTGTCGCAAGATATCTGTATCTTCCGGAACAATGGCCAGATGCGCACACTTTTTTGGTATGATGTGTGACTGAGTGACAAGTATCAGGTTTTTGAGTAGATTTGTCGACTTGTTGGTATTTTTCTTTTCTTTTATGTTCTTTAGAACATTCTTTCTTTCGTCTTAATTTCTTTCTAGAGTTAGGCACACAGTGAGGATCACAGCAAGGGCTCGCGAGATCATAAGCTTCAAGACTGTTTGCATCCTGATTATTGTAGACCGGCATACAAGGTGCACACCCATGACTGTGACTGTTTCTATGGGTTTTCGTGTGCTTTCCGTTAGCCGGCTTGTATACTTCTGACGCACGATGACACTCATTAGAAGTTTTAACTACATAATGGTGACAATCTCTTCGATTTCTCGGCGACCCTACAGTGATAACAAAACCTCCAGTACGTAAATTCGGTTGTATTATACATGCGCCGTATCTAGGATCTAAGTACTGGTACATGAACACGTTTGGTTGAGGCGGTTTGGCGGCAGTGACATTCTCACTAGACAATGTCGGTCGACAATATGTACTATTAATATTATCAACAATATTGTCTTCGGTGTCAGATATTATATCAGATGGCGACGATTTTTTCTTTTGAGAAGGTAAGCTATGCGTTTTCCAGTTAGAATCAAAGACTTGTCTTTCTTTTATGCTTAGTTGTTCAAGCTCTCGCATTTTGTTTTGTATTGTGCGTTGAATGTTAATATACTTCAGATGAAGCTCCACTTTACGGACACAGTCTTCAAATATGACAACGATCCGCATTCGTGAGTCACAAGAATTGATGGCAGTAACGATGGAAGCATGGTCGGCACGTTCGACATCTATTCCATTAATTGATAGGATGACATCTCCTTCACGCATTCCCGCCGCTGCAGCAGGACCCTCAGCCTCCACGTGATCTACGTAAGTAATTACTTCTATTTCTTGTTCCTGCAATATATTGATTGGAATTTAAACATTTGTGTAAATAATTTTTTATGTCTATCTATAAAATAATTTTAACAAAATAAAATACATTTTGTCTCATAGAAAATAACTAATAAAAATTTTAAAAAATATATTATTATTATCATTGTTTCATTATTGGTTGTGTTGGAATAAAGTTATTACAAATAATTTCTAAGTAACTTAAATGCGGAGTGATGTTTTATTGTACCTTCTTATAATGAATGCCGTAGCTCTGTAGCGTGAACCCATAGCTACCATTTTTCTTTTCTACGATAATAGTTCGTCGCCGACAATCCTCTTCTCCTTTACTTCCTGGCCTCTCCGATTTATTGGACTCACGTATCTATAATATCAATTTATAGGTTAACAGGAATATGAAAATGTTTATATCATAGATAAATAACTACTGTTGTATTTGTCAGTATAGTTTTGAAGTAGTATTCTAAATTTTAATAATTAATTTATTATGAGACGCCACTTATTTGGTAAACACATTTTCCGCGCGCAACGAGAAAGGACTCGTGTCAACAACCCCAGGGCGATCATTCACCTTTCAAATATACCTAAGATAGCACATGATTAAGATGAAATTTGACTTATTTTGCTACAAGCTTAGATTAACTTGCATTTACTACTTAATAATTTGTGCTTTCTTTGAAAATATATTTTACTTTGTTTAAATCAATTCAAATTTATTTTAAATACATTTACATATGTCCAAAAACAATATTACGCAATACTCTAGGGTACACTACATTGTACTGAATTTAGAATTATGTTTCATGGCCACAAGTTAGAAATTAATATTGTTTAGAGGTATTTATAGGTGTTGTTTTATTTTTACTTACGGAGTTGTCAAGAGAATCTTCCTTGGATTCGGTGCTTAGATGCTTTTTACTGGTGCTAAGACTGCTTGGACATCTTTCATTTAGTTTGGGGGAGTTCATCGTCAGCGTGGCCGTGCCTTCTCTTCTGACACTTTACTCCAGCCGGACTCAAACACTCCATGAACGGATCCAAACAATAGAAACTTTGCACCTTAAAGTTGAGTAATACGTGCGACTTTGCATTAATTTCGTAAATTTCTACGGGGGAGAAATCATTAACGTGCCACGCATGCGTCGAATTGGGACATGCGGTCTATGGTTCGGTCTCGAAGCCTTTGTCTTGGTTTATCTATGAAAAGTTGCAAGTCAAGTAGATGAAGCAAATTTTAAAAGATTATATATTTTTTTCTGCCGTTATAATTTGGTTAATAAAATGATACTCTTAAATATACTCTATGAAACATAGAATTGTTTATTTCTTAGTAAAAAAAACGCATTTTTTTTTCTATTCTATAAAGAACATTCTTTATTGATACATACTTGATATCTAAAAATATTTTCTACTCTAAAGTAGATGTACAATAAGCTGTAGCAATGTATATTATGGAGAATGTACCAAAGTATTGACTTTGGCGTAGCTAACGACTGACATGTTAGGAATAGGTACTGGGATTTTGGAAAGATTTTTATTAAAAGCTATCAAGGGCGGCAGTGCAATGGAATGAACGCCAGCCTCCGAAGGAATCACCGCTGCTCCCCTTTCTATTTCCATAGGCTGTTTTGATACGTCGCGTTTTGATTTTTTTGCATCTTCTTTCAATTCAGCATCATTATTTTCAATTAAATTTGAATCTTTCACGTTATCTAAAAGGTAATGGACAGTATATTAAACATAAAACATTATAATGTAAAGGAAAGTAAAAGTCCATCTGATGATTGTGGTCAGTTTGGAAAGTTAATTTTCATTTCGTAAATTCTAAATAAATATATATCGTAAATTTCAAATTCACCTTGCGGTACGATCAAACGTTTGATATTATTCCATGGTATAGTTTCATTAGACATGGGTGCCACGCCCAAAACTTTCTCGGCTGTGATGTTTGTCAACAAAGGATTATGAATGTTACTAAGATCAATACCCGAACCTTTGTTTCGGTATAGAGTTATTGCCTCCTGACGACCCCTGAAATTTTTTAAAACGTCTAATGTTTTTTTACATTTAGAATCTGTATGGGTGTTTTGACTCGTAACAAAAGAACGAAGCAGTAACGATGAAAAATAAAACAATGTTATAAATGCTATTAAATTTTTAACAATCGAAAGTAAAACCAAAATGAAAAAGTTTTTAACATTAATAAATAGCAAATAAATAAATATTTAATAATTGTATCTAATATTAATATATTTGGAAAAATTACTTTAGGATAGTCTGCTATTTTAAAAACTTTTTTGATGAGACAAATATTTGCAGCGTCTTGTTTTGAAAGACATGCCTGCTCCCTTTAAATAGAATGGTCTTTCGTAGTGTTCCCTCAGTTGAACGTCAAAAGAAGAGGCTTTAAATGGTAGCAAAGAATTCAAATAAACGAGAGAGTTTTTAAAGCTGACAGTAATCGTTTTGCAAACAATGCATACTTTTAGTAGCGCGCTTGACATAGAAATAAAAAAAATGTACGAACATAGTGCTAAGATTTTTTTTTTGGTGTAGCAGTGGATGATATGATTTTTATCTGTATTTTATTTATCAACCCATTTATTTAAGTTTCGTTACGTATAGATTTATCGAGAACCATTAACATATAAAAAAAAATCTTTCTAAACTATGCATATAAATTATTTAAACATTACATATTTAAACGTCCGCGTCGTGTCGTTTAGAGCTTGGAAAAATATTGATAGATAAAAGTTGGTATTATTTGATTTCCTAGATAACTTACGTTTTCGGCTCTGCGGTATCGTTTGTACGGTTGGTGAGAATGCCGACTTGATAAACCGTGGCTCGTACTACGTACCTTTCAAAATAAATGTACGGGATTTTTATTTATAGGATTCAGTATACACTATCAAATGGTTCAAATCACAGCTCCAGAAGCTGGTCTTCCATTAATATCCTTAGTATATTTTTTATATTACTACATAGTAAATTTAATTTAAATATTCTATAATTAGAGTATGATTTTTAAAAAAATCGACCACATAGATAAACTATTGATATCAATAAATTTATTTAATCTACCTTATACATAGGCTCATAAGCTATACATCACTACTTTAACTATCTAGAAATTATTTTATATTTTTAAAATGTAATACCCAATATTGGTCAATATATTTATGTGTATGTATTTACTTACATATCTTTGGGGCCCGTAATTTTTGCTGTTTCATTTTCCTCAATGCACTTGGATATTGATGAGTAGCACAATACTAATATAACAATCTGTAAAAATAAAATATTCCCTTATTACCATGAATTTATACGCTTTGATATTAGAAAATAAAATTATTGTCAAAATAACTACCTTATGGAGCGACATGATTTATGTATTAAATGAATATCCGACAAGAAGTGACAAAGGAGTCCAATTATATAGTATAAGTTGGCCCTTTATATAAAGGTGTCCTCCAGAATGTATTTAGCAAGGCTGTGAGATTATGTTAATTTGAATAAATAGGTGCAACATAGATATATAGGTATTAAGAGGCGCTAAACTTTTTTATGAATTATACATAATAGTCATATATATATTACTATACTTAACTCAAAACAACATCTTGTATAAGTTTTCTTTAAATAAAACCTTAGACCAAAATTAGTGTTTATTTTAAAAATAATATAATATATATAAGAATAAAGCAGTATTATTTAAAAGTTATTGCGTAAATACATATTGTAATTTTCTCAAAAAGGCAACATAAAAAAGACGGTTCTATCTGATCTAGTTTCGATTGTAAATCTTATCGCCTGAGAATTGAAAGATTGTGAATAGCAGTGCGATGCTGGCTGCAACTTAGTTAAAACGACGTTAAAGCCAGTAAGAAAGTAGTTAGATTCGTTAGGTAGTTTCATCATTATGATGAATTAGAATTATAAAGTGAATTTATGACTGTAATTCATAAGATTATTTCAACATGGGGATGAAAGTAATGGCATTCGCAGGCGTTATTACCATGGTGAGTAACAAAAATGTTATTTTATGGTCAGTTTAAAATAATTTGCGATATTTTGTTTTCCACTTATAAATTAAATGTCTTAGTACAACAGACGATTTGTTTTTTTCTTTCATCATCATGCTAATTGACCTCATTACATGTTATATGATATCGTTATGGATGTTAAAACACACTTATATTTGATTATTTATAAAATAAACTCAATTAAATTTCTTTTATGTTCATATTTAATGGGATGAAGATGTAATTTTCTTGTTTCATCCAGTGAAACAATAAGTGTAAGATATGTTACTGATTATAGTGATATAATTATAACTATGCATTATAGTATACTTATAGTTAAATTCTAGCAAGTGTTCAACTTTTGTACGCAGCAAAACCGATGCAAAGTTTTTACTCTGCCTTATAAGCATTATTTGATTATAAATCTCGATCATTTAAAATGGGAATCATTTTATAATTTTTATTGTAAATGTGTCATAAATTAAGATGATGACTGTCGCTTGCATGTAAAATTTTGAAGCTTAATTATAAACATGCGATTTTTTTCATTAGCTTTGCGAAAGTTGTTCTTTTAAATATCTTAAATATAGAAAATAATTTTATCTAGAATGGCGCCAAATTTTGTTGTTTAACATATTATCCGCTCTTAATGAATGTCATTTCTTGATAATATAATGACGTACAGGAATAATAAAGTGGAACACAGGAATTTCGATCGAAGCAAGAAGTGTTATCAGCCCCGTCACTAGCTCTGATAACTGAAGACGCCGCGTTTAAATGATAACAATTTTATCCCAAACAGGGCGTTAGTTCGTGATAGATACTATTAATTGACTTACTATAGTACAATGGAACTGAACAATAATGCAAAAATATAATGCTGTTTTTTGATATATCAAGTGTTTTTATGTTTATTATTTGCTTTCTGGAACTACAAAAAAGTTTGTATAAGTTTTTACTAGTTGTTACTTCTAAGATTATTAAATTTATACTTTACATGATGTCTATGCGTAAACTACTGTGAAATATTTCCTATTGACCTTCAAAATAACAACTCTGAGTTTCTACTATTACTGTAAACTGAGGTAACAACAATAGACAATACTTCCACATACCTTTACCTTACCTTTCTTATGAATCAAAAGAGGGTATGTACACAAAAATAAATGATTTCTTTCGAGAAAAATTGTAAATATACGTAAGTGTATATGGGTACACTTACGTATAGCAATACATTGATCGACTTTATCTTATCGTTTACTCATATGACTAATAGAAAGTCACATTCTTGTTGTATGAAAGTAACAACTTGTTACGAAATAACTGATACATATATCTATTAACAAATTCCTTAACAAAATATATACCTTCGCATTTTAGCTATTTCTTTTTAAAAGGCCTTAATAAAATGAAACGAGAATGTTAAATAACTCCTTTAGTCATAAAGTGAAGGTCATCTAAATGTATGGTACTTTTATTATAAAAGTTGCGTTAACTGCAATATTTATAACGTAAGAACGGCTATACCGATTCTACTGAAAATTAGTGGAGAGCTGGCTCAAAACTAGGAGATTGACATAGCATACTTAACTTTGCGTTTGAAAGAAACAGAAAAAACTTAATTAAATCCAAAACCTACTTATTTACTGCGGAACAGAGTTTGCCAAGTCAGCTACAATTTTTTTATTTCAGAAGTTAAAGCTAACGAATTCGTTGACAAAAACTAGTTTTTATATAAAGCATCAATGTAATTTAGTAAACAAATCAAATATTTGTCATATTGCTTCTTAATTTAAGACAGTTTTAAAGCGCCTACCAAAATTTGCACAGCAGATCTAAATATGAACTTGAAGTATTAAAGAATCCATATTAATATTAAATATAAATTCGAAAAAAAAAACGCTAGGCTACTTTTTTGTATTGGAAATGAAAGGTAAAGCATTCTGAAAGAAGTTTAAAAAAGCAACCATAAAATATAATAATATACTAGAAAACCCGGCGAACTCCGTTTCCCCACCAGACAAATCCGGCGAACTCCGTATTGCCACCAGATGGCTTCGTTTTATGTAACATTTCGTTTGGTGATTAAAAGATGAAGAAATATTTTTTTTTTCATTTCACAACAGTAATGAATTAAAGTCAGTGGTGGCCTAGTTGTTAAAAATCCTGCCTCTCATGCATAAGAAAACCAATAATAGCAATAATTATTGTGTGAATATTGTACCTGTAATTGGATCGACCATCTTCAAAGTGATGTCATATCCGTATTGCCCTTGCCAATAAATGATTGGAAATTGTAACGCATCGTACAAACGATGTGTCTCGTTTACACGATGCATGATATTATTTCTTCGCTGAACGACAATGAATAATTGCAGCAACATCATTAACGGTGAGTGCATTGAATCTTCGCACATGTTCACCGTATCCAAAGGCATTCGTTCCAATGCTGTTTTGAACATATTAACCACAGCATTATTAGAGTGGAAAAATGCTTGCAACTGTTCAATAATTCGTCTCTTTAACTGTTGTGTTACCTGTTTATTGCACCGTACATTCAGTTGATCCACTATCGACGAAATGAAATATATATTTGCAGAAATTGATGTGGTTCATCAGGTGTTCGCACCATTGAACCATGCAAATGGTATATTTGTCCTTGCAATTGCAAACATCATTTGTTGAAGAATACGGTGTAACTTCTGAAGGTGTGATGGTGTAGTGTGTAGTGTATCTTTTACTTTGCAAGTCGGCAAGAAGCCGCCTTCTCAAATGATATTAGCTCCAAAGAAAGTCATGCGAAAGCAGTAAGTGTATTCAAGGATGTGTTGAAGAAATGGCTGGAATCGGGATCACTTCCATCGAACAATGGTTTCAGTGGCTGTGGTGGTGTAAGTGATAGATTCAGTTTGACTTTTCCACTTGCGCAGCACAATCTCTTATGAACTTTAACGCATAACGCATTGCAATATCGGCATATAGTCGTCATTGGTCCAATATCAAAATTTTCATCATCACTGTAGTTCGCAGTGGGATCATATTGGAATGCCAAGCGATTGTATGATGCCAATGATCTTCGTGAGCTCACGTTTTATCTCAATCGATCATTTCCTCTTATTGTATTTTGTCTTTCTTCGCTTAAGTTTTGTGAATAAACTTGTTGCTGGCTTGCATGTCTTGTGCAGCGACCAATATTCGCACGTCGTCCTCTAGGCATATTGGATTATGGACAGTCCTGAGTTTTCTTTGCTATAAACCTGATGAAACCCGAGACCTTTCCAACGAATGCAAAATCGTGAATATCGGTTAGTGCGTTCTGAAGTTATAGCGTCAGGAAGGAAAACCCGGCTTATTTTTATATAGTAGAAGATAAAGGGAGAATTGTTACATATGCATAAGCTATTACTTGATTTTCTTTGCGAGTTTTCTAATTTTTTACCTAAATTTTATGTTCAGCAAGAATTTTTTTCAGGATTTAAATTTTTATAAGTAATTATCTTTCTTTCTCGGTTTCAGCTCCAAGCGGTCACTCAGGCAATCTTCAGTTCGCTGTCTTTAGCACAATATTTTTGTCTTATTGATTTTCTACGGGACTTGCCCTTTTTAATTTATATTAAAATTCTATATTTACATAGTAAGTACTAATATTTTTAAGGGTTATTTTTTCCGCATTATGATAACGAATTTGTTGTAAATTTAAGTTAATTAAGTTAAGTAAAGACTTAGTTTAAATTATTTTTCAGATCCAGATTGTGGAAGTCGTATAAATATAGGAAAAGTGATAGAGGGTATTCCTGATCAGGCTTTTGTGCTTCTAACTAATGAGCCTCTTACGGTCACTCGCACTTTTTACATTAATAGCGCGAGTTTAGGACTCAGCGTACTTTGGTTTTTAGCCAGCATCATTTTAATGGGTGAGTAAGTTCATTCAGTAATTTAAAGACATTCATGTAATAAAAAAAGAAATACGTAATTGATTTTTTTGTTATTAATAGTGTATATAAAATAAATGTTGAATGTACTTCACTTTTAGCTGGAAAAGAGAAGTCGGGCTATTTCAGACCTTTGCGCTGGCCATGGGTGTTTATTTCTATAGCAGTTTGCGGTTGTGACGTAGTTGCAACAGTCATTTTTGCTAATGACTCATTCTATACACGGGTAATTATAGTTTTTATATTATAGATAATATAGAAGATATTTGCAAAAGATGAGGTCAAGAGTAGCCATGTTTAGTAACTTATTAAGTTATTAACCTTTTATTTGTTTAAGACCTTAACAGAAGTAATGGACTATATAGGAGGTACCATAAGCGGGATAGGAAATAAGCAAGTCGACACTTCTCTGACAGCTTGGATCATGGTGGCTCTCTACTCACGTTTCGCTGTCTTCTTTGTAATCAATCTTATACTCATTGTGATTGTAGTCCTTGATAAAAGCAAACCGAAACCGGATATTAGTGTCGTAAGTTTGAAACTTGAGTTTTTCTTATATATTAAAATCAAAAAGGTAAAATGAATTTGTGGCACTTTGCAGTGTTTTTTTCAGTCCCCTCCTTAGAATGACAAAATTAGTGAACCCATGTATACCAGACTAAAGTAGTACATAAGAAAAGAAAAAAAAGAAAAAAAATACTGCTTTTTTTATATTTAGAAAACCGGATTCTGGAAAAGTTATATTAATAAAATAGCAGTTAACATGTATTTATTTTGTTTAAGTAAATTGCCTTTTATACAAAAACATGTCTGTGGATGATAGATATCTTATACGTCTGAACAGTTTACAAAAACAGCATGTGCTATGAAGTTTGAATTTAAAATATAATATTCCAAAATATGATAAGTAGTTGCCTATTATTATCAGAGTTACTTTTTTATATAGGTTGAGAATCCGACTGTACCACCACCACCGCCACCACCGCAACCACCACAAACACCTTTACCTCCAATTACACAATCTCAAATTCCAAAACCACAAGTCAATATCCCAGTACATCTTCCAATCAGACGTGTATCAGAACCGATTGTAACACGCAAAGCGAGCAACAGTGCTGATGATAGAACCGTTTTGTCAATCCCTCTAAGTAATATCACTGAAGCAAGCACGAGCACGAAGGACATAGAAGATTCAAGTATCCGTGAAGATTCGGCTAAAATACCACGGGCTGGTTTCAACAACGCCTTTCGCACTATGAAAAGGTTTTTATTTACAAAACCATCGACCTCACGAGCTTCTATATTAGATTCTTCATATACCTCACCTGAAAGGTATGTATATGGTATACCTACAATAAATATCGTAATTTATTATTATCAATACTCAAAACTTTAATATAAAAAAATACCAATAAATTTAAAATAATAAAAAAAAAAATATTAAACAGTTTGCAAACAAAAAAAAACAAGAAATAACGTCAAACTTTATCATGAAAAAATTGCAGGTCACCCAAATTACATCATCGTGATATTGACAAAAAAAGAACAGTAAACTTTCCTGAAAATCTGTTATCATTACCTCAACGTTTGGAAAACATGATCGCGGAGCAGCAACGACGTTTGGACAATGCTATAATCGACACCGGCCGTACTTCACCCCCGAGAGCTTCGCAGTCATTACCACAGCTTAACGACTCTCAAGACGGTAATCCGGCTTTGAACCGCGGGTAATTAAGGGTTTTTAAGTCTGGGTTACGGGAACTTTAATTATGATACTATATTTGAATCGCTTTAAACATCACAGAATTCACAGAAGATCTGCTTATTGTCAAATAAGATTTATTTGTAAATGTACATTGAATATAAATAACAAATAACGAATAAATTATACAGGCGACGCGACACTGCCGCAGAATTACAAGGTCAGCTACCGTGGGCCTATATTCCAGCGTCAGCACACCGCATGCGTGACCAACTGCCACCAGACGAGGACCTGCCTCCAGTGCCGCTACCGGACTATACGGCATTACATTCGGTTCGCAAAGCATGTAAGTATGAAATCCTTAGTCGCTCGGGCGAACTTAAATGTATAAACTTAAGTATTAAAGTACAATTTTCTATCCTATCCTATCCTGTCGTCGATTGATGATCCCAGATACATTTACCAATCCAAGGTGTGATTATGAATAATAATTGTATGAATATTTTGTTTTAGCTGTACATCGAGCAGCCTCTAGCTTGAGTTCCTTAACGCAAAAGAAAAATTACATATCGCAACTACCAAGGCTGTGTTAGTTATTTATTATTTATATTGGTTTGTAATATTTTTATATTATCTCGCATAAATTGATATAAAACAAACTTTTCATTTTTAAAGAACATAATTTATGAAATCTTATAAAAAGTCATCTATTTTAAAAAGCATATTTAATAAAAATGGTGTTCAGTTTATTTATAATATTTCTGAAACATCGAATAAACAAGTGAATATCAAATAAATTAATTTTCCTCAACAACAGCACTCTAATAATGCCCTCTCCTTTAAATACGTTTTGAAGATTAAAGCAATGTTGTTCTAATATTAAAATTAAAATTTTTATTACAAAATATAGAAAGAAATATTCGTGATACATCCTGCTCGATTCGATGAATTTTTCATTCTATATTTTTTAATTTAAATTTTAACTTTTCCTATTTCATTTTAGCTCCTCTAACGCAGTCAGATGTGTTGTATTAATGAAATAATAAACATGACACGTGGAACCACATGGGGCTAAGTCGAAGATGATTCTTAGTTTAATTTTTAATACTTTTATAAGAATCCAATAAAGGTTGAACATTGTTTCACATTTTGAAAACATTTACGACAACATTAAGAATTTATATATTGTTTTATATAAATTGCTAAAATGAATGTTTTCTTATTTCGTTCCATCCTAATGCTCTGAAATTATTCTATCGCTGGAATTCATTTAGAGATATGGGAAATGTCAGTAATGTGAATTTATCTACTAATTTTATTTATGGTAGTAAGTAAAATATTATTAACAAATTACACCGTTGTATTTTTATTATTGCAGCACCATGTTACAAACATTTTTATACTAATAGAGAGAACCGACTATGATTAGTAGTTTATAATTACTTTAACATAATTTACTAACATTACCAATATTAACATATTAAATCATTTGCATTTTTACTTCATAATCCTCGTGTTGAATAAAAAGCAATAAATTATGGATTACCTGATATTAATTTATAAAGGCTTTGATATGTGGGTTTTGATGGATATAAATAATATAAATTTTATATTACCTTTTTATTTATTTACATCTCTATTCTATTCGGTTCCAGTCAACATTAATTTTGTAAACAGTTTCCAGTATGCATAAAACTGATATTATATATAAACCTATAGTCACACGTCGACTGTCAAGAGTGGGTCCAATATATCTATTTGCATAATACAATGTGTATGCCTGAGTTGGTATACTTATTATTCTATGTGCGAGGCTTATGCGTGGAAAATTAGATAAAGGCAGAAGGTCCAAAATGACGATGGCGATAATTTGCAATGCAGCAAGTCCTGTCTTGACGTTGTTCCCAAAACATGTAGGGGTTATAGCTTCAGACAAAGCGTAACTTGCATACAAGGAACTACCGATGCGCCACGTCCAAGCTATTACAAGCAATGCTGACAACAAAGCCTCTGGCCTGGGCATATAATGATTTATTTTATTTGTTTAAAATATATGTATTGTTTCATGGCTGAGTGAAATAATGTTTTGACTTTGCTTGTCAAATCTGATTTGACTCATATTATTATTTGATTAGTTTTATATTTATTAAAAAGATTATTAATCAAAACAAATAAAAAAATCATTAAACAAATAAATAAATTTAAAAAATATTTTTTTCACTCAGTTCCATTATATGCATTATGTATCTAAGATTTGTCGTTCTCTTTTCATATATGAAGCCTTTGTACTTAAAAAGGTAAAGGATAATACTATAAAAACTTATTGTTGTTATGTTATAAGATAATAAATACAAAATCTACAAAATAAAATGGTAGGTACATTTCAGAAAAAATATTTTGCATGTTTAATGTTTGCGATATATATGTATATTAAAAATTTTACAAACATCCCTGGGACATCGTTGTATGCATCTGATACCATGTAGCAAGACACGCTGTCGAATCTGCGGACTGAACAACTGTCCATGGGGATCAGAAGATTCTTGATACTACACAGAAAATATGATGACACTATCATCTCAACATCGGGCAAATCATGTTGTCTTAGTTAAAGGTTATATGTAGGTTTTCAAACAGTGTTTTTTCACATGTTTGAATAAGATTAACAGTTTTCGGGGAAAATCTAGTGGGCATTGCCAGCCCTTTATACAACTAGTCTTTGAATCTGCTTTAATTGTGAATAAAGTTTATACCTGGAAATAAAATTTGAATGAATGACAAAGCTAATTATTTTTAATTGATGAAGTTAAATTTGTCATGCAATAATAAATTCAAACTAACGTAACATCCAATTTTAAAAATAACAATCGCTCGTTGCTTCTGTCTTGTATGTGAATGA
Organism: Danaus gilippus; assembly: GCA_018231785.1. Classification (NCBI taxonomy): domain Eukaryota; kingdom Metazoa; phylum Arthropoda; class Insecta; order Lepidoptera; family Nymphalidae; genus Danaus; species Danaus gilippus. The sequence goes on from DVQO01000050.1 coordinate 35,561, forward strand.
AATCAATGATGAAGTCTACTTTTACTAATATTTTAATATAATCATTTGTCACATCTTCTTTATCCAGATATATGTATGAATCATGTCTCAAAAGTTTAATTCTGCTCTGATTTAAAAAAAACAAGTGTTTAAAACCGATCGATATTATTTTTAGAATAAAGGATAAGACAGGTATATTTTATGTTTCTCTGTTATTATCTTTCGATAAGTCAGTTGGAATGTTTGATATGAATTAGAACGAAATAGTGTTTCATCAAACAATAAACGATATCGACACCGGATATACGTCCAGTGATCACATCGTCATATTTTAAATATTTCAATTGAAAATTATTGAAATAATAAACCAATCAGAGACCTATAAAAAATTTGTCCCAGACAGGTAAGATTTTAGCGAATTCCAATAAATTTTTAACAGTTGGTAATCGATGGACAGAAGATAATATTGTTTATAAGTAGTGATAACAATTATCGTGATACGATTAATGATAGTCTATTCACGGACAGCCAGTAGACCGGCATGAAGCATCGTAGTTTAAAATAAATATAATAAAAAATAATAATAAACATGACGAATGGAGCAAAACCTATACCTGAATTGGTCGTCACAGCCTCTATCTCCGGGGGAGTTGCTATAGTAAGTGACGCTCTTCTGTTCTTACATATCTATATCTAAGATCTTTGATACTCTTTTACTTGACATTTGCAAGAAAGTCCACAAAATCAATGCAAATGATGCCATAGCTTAAATGAAGAAAATTTATTCTTTAACACTGTGTTAAAGTAATTTTGTGTTACTTTATCGCTTTGTTTAATTTATCAAACATACCTGGAATTGTTTTTGTGGTTGTTGATATATAAAAAATCGCATCTCATATACATATATGAGATTTATGAAACAGCATTATTCATTTGAAATATATATTATTTCATTGATATGGCTATATAATAAATACAAATTACTTGGATGTAGCTTGACTATTCAGAATTATGAGGAACTTTACCATTGGTAATGACAATGGTTTAAACATAATGAATATTTTTCATTTTAGAGAAGAATAATAATAATCATTCAATAATCAACTTCTCATGACTCATATAATACCAATAGACTATTTTAAAAATAGACATGATTTTGTTTTCATTATAAAGTAATTTCATTGCTTAGAAACAAAGAAACAAGAAACAAGAAATATTGTCCATACCAATTAACAGAAACTAATCAAATATCGAACTTACAAAAAAAAATTCAACAAGTTCATTTTATACAAAATTTGTTGCTTACACTATCCGTGAATTATAGAAATGTATTTAATTTTAAGATTTAAAAAACTTTTTTTATTAATGATTGATATATATTTGTAACTACCTTTAATTAATATCATGAGTACCTATGTATATGTAAAACGATTAGTGATAAGAAATATAGGTATAGATTATAGATTATTATCTATCTTAGAACAGATATTTCATGTTTTAGTATCATAAGTAGGTATATGATTTATTAATATTTTTCCTAGAATAAATGTAATAACAAAAAAATTGTCATATATTAAATGTCGTTCTTATTATTGTTTCAAAAATGCTTCAACTTAAAGTAAAGTATGCTTATTTCTAATTTCAGATAATTTCATTATCAAGTATAATATATTCAATATTAGCCCTTATTTACCGATATGAGTGTTCATATATAGAAAATTTGGATGTCGGCTGGAATTCCCTGTGGACGTTGATATTACGCAATTATATTCTAGGTAGGTGTACTTAGATTATTTTTGAGAATGTTATTTTTGTATGTTTATGTTTAATTAAATCTTTTAAATTTGAATTACCTTTTGCTGCTATGCGAAATGTAAAATACTTTCTCATATTGCGAAAGCGAAGTTCAATTTAATACATGTTATTATTTATATTTAATCAAATATAATTTCCAGATCTGTAGTTATTGAATTTTGTTACGTCGATGATTATGATTGATTTGTGACATGTTTCATAATACATTTACATTTACTTACAATATTTTTTTTATACTGATGCTAAAATGCTCTACTTTGCAGAAGATGCATGTTCCTACTCAGTGAAGAACCCAAACATTACTTCGGCAGAATCAGTATTCATTATGATTATTTTGACACTTTGTTTTGCTGTACTAAACCTTTTTGCAGCTCTTACAATTATTGCAGGTGATACATACATTTTTTAACATTGTTTAGAATTCTAAATACATTTTGTTAAATGAGTAAGTACATATTTTTTGATTTGGAGTATATTATAACCATGAATTTATTTTTAGTGGTAAGAAAAGAAAACAATGGCTTTGTTGATGTAGTTTCTTATGTTTTTATTGGAACCAGTGTGGCACTTTTGGTAGTCGACGTAACCTTAGGAGCACATTTTGGCAGGGATCACAAATATCTAACGGATTTGTTGGTACACTTCATTCCCTTTTTTTCCAGATCTACGCAGTTTGAAATAAAACTATTTTAATGTTATTCTTAAATAAGTTTTAATAGATTTTTAAACTTTATTTTAGTAATTTCTTAAAATTCTAAAATGTTTATACTAAGTATAACAACTTTATTTTTTCTTCAACATATTGTTGAACCCTTTTTCTTTAAGTGACAATAATCTAAAACTAATAATTACTTACCCACTATCATGTATATTTACCAATTTTAGAAGTTTTTAATAGAGTACTGCTCTCAAGTCTTGAAGTAAAAATATTTTTTCTTTTAGAATGATGACACTTCGGAAATGTTGAACAACTCTCCTTTGGTAATATTTCGCTTGGGGATCTTCTTATTAATGAGTATCTCTCTCAAAGGCTACATCGGTCATGCTATCAACGTTATTCTGCTTATTACTCTTATAGTTTACCTAATTGATAATCAACAGAAGGCAAAGGAAAACGGAGTGAGTGATGTGCAATAGAAAGGGTTTTTTAGTTTTCATATTGGTATTCAATCATAATATTTAAGTAGTAAAATTTATGGTCAAATATTATTACTAAACTCATCTGCTTTTAACAGTTGCTCGTATATGACATTATTGTAATGTATCTATTAGGTATATGAACAATATACAAGGAAAAATTTTTCAAAAACGTAATTTAGGTAGTAGTCTGAAAAATCGATTATTTAGTGTCAGGTGATTTATATATAAGTTTTTAGATATCATTTTCGTAGTGTTTTTAATTTTTATCGACTTATAACTTTTCTTTATTTTCAGCATTCAATCCATAAATTGGGACCACTCAATGGTTATGAGTAAGTTTAACAAAAGATAAAATTATATTCTTTACTCAAAAACTTCCATTTATATTTCATAAAAGATATAAACTTATTATTACAACGATTGAATTTTTTGCTTTATACTGATTTGTTATCATTATTTGCCTACCTTATCGATTCAGAGTACCAAGACCCATGAGAGAGGAGAGTCCGTGGCAACAACAAAGGAATGAATTATTCTTAGGGTATCCTAGGTAAAAACATAGACAAATTATATTACTATGTGTATCACTCTAAAATATTTTAAACTCTTTCTGCTTTAGAGATTTGCTAACCGTTATATTAATAGTACAAAACCATGCTAATTACATGATTTTTTTTTACATTTTTCAGAACAAATATCAATCCTGTTTACAATCACGACGAAATATCTCCATCTCCACCACAACGTCAAATTAGAGAAAATCCACTTCCTGATTATTCAAAGTAAGTAATAAACGCTATAAATAATGCTACGAATGAAAACTTTGTACACTTTTTGTTTAGTTTGACAAAATTCGTAGTAAGTATTCTGTTTAATTATTCAACTTTAATATTATCTCCTTTTCCTCTTTATTAAACAAAAATGTCCGCTTTTCAGTTCGCCGTATCGCTCGGACCCATGGTCAGTAGCACCAACGAACTCCAATCCTCCAATGGGATCACGTCCTTTCACATATTTGGAGGAACCAAAACGGCCTATACCAGTAAAACCACCAGTGACTCCCACAAACGACCAACAGTGGCGAAGAGACCCTTGGCCCCCGGCTCCTCCCGTGCCAGAACCCGATTATAGCCCAAAACCACGTAAATTAAAGAGTGCTTTGAAGACATATTAATATAAAAACTCATTAATAAGATGCTATTTATTCCGTTCATTGTACATTTAATGAAAAAATAAAAATTTTGTACTATTATTTTATCCGTTATTTATTGTAACATTTATTATATTTACTAAAAATAACGTATTCCGTATATTACAAATATCCTGAACTATCTTTCATCTACAACTGATGATATTTTTTTGTCTATTTCATTCTCTCATTATTAGTCGACTTGATTTGCTTCATTAAAGAATAATAAAACCATTATTTTTTACTTTATATTGACATAAAAAAATAGCTAGTAATAGAAGTCCTAAAAGATGCTGCTATACTATATTGTAAGTAAATGTGAATTTTAAAACAAGGCCACCGTATTTTATTTTTTTTTAATACTTACAATTCACGAAAGAAAAAAAAATTGATGGCAAATAGTACTTGAAAGATTTTTTTCACATTTATACTTACGTACATTATTAAATTTTAATTCACTTCAAATTACTTTCATACATTACTATTGAACAATTTTAAGGCTACCTTGAACCACACCACATTCTCAAGAAACAAAATGAATAAAATAATAATATACATTTTTAGGATTTTTCTAAGACCCATTCAGGTTTTTCTAGATATCCAATGTCTAGTAGAAGCATAAAACTTAAGAACTGGACCGAATCCCTTTCATAATCTATTTGTTAGAAGCTTAAAAACCAAATCACACTCAATTTTAATAATGTAACAAAAGATGTTAGATAAAAGAGCCAACAAACCTAAGTATAAAGAACATAAATGGTGTACGATATTAACAATATCAGTTTACCGAAGTGCCTTTACAGATCAATTTATTCATTGTAGTAAAAACTAGGAAGGAATATTTAACTTAGTTTAGCCAGTTTACCTTTACCTTGTGATTGTTATCTCCAAGTATAACAAATTATAGTTTATTTTTTTGTTGTTTCCACTATCAAGAGCATTGTTAATACGTATTGAAGTTGAAAAGTATATTTGTTAATTATTTTAAATTAGGTATGTTTTTGCGAATGAAACAAAAGAAAATGCTCATGATATTATATATTTGTGCCTATATATCTTATATATTTAAATGAGCAATTCTTGTATATATCTTATATATTTAAACGAGCAATTCTTGTATATATATATAGCAACAGTGTCACTCTTCTGCTAACACATTTCCCTCTGGTGCTCATAAAACTGAAAAAAAAAATCGTCTGGTCTCTGTGATTACTAATTTTAAAACAGTGTCAAATAAATAAATTATAAATATTGAA
>DVQO01000051.1:0-40762 GCA_018231785.1 Danaus gilippus
AACGCGATATAACCGAACTCTACGCGGGCGAAGCTGCGGGCGGAAAGCTAGTATAAAAATTGTGTCTGTGTAATTCAAAAACATACCATTACTTTAAAGAAACATGGCATTATTATAAGGTTAATGGAATAATTTAAACCTAGTAGACACAATATCGAATGATATTGACCCATTTGCGGTTTTATGTCTTTGTACTACACTTGAAGATAAAACATAGAATGGGAACTGCTTTAGATTACGTCCTCATTATATCTTTTTAAAAGATAGCAATGTGATATATATTGTCAAATATTAGATCGATATGAACAAGCACTTTTATAATATGGTCTTATACTTATTTTGTAGTCAGGAGAGAAGATTATTTCCATATAATTTATTCGTCTTATTGTTATCACGTGCGTATCAGGCTGAATTCCAGAACGATTACATTTTTTCCACTTGAGGTCAATGACATTTTCACACCGATACCAATTATCTGAGGTCGCAGTTCAGTCTTATTAGTAAAGGAAACTTAACATCACCGAATGATCATTTTACTAATGCTGACTATCTAACTTCATATAATAACCAGTTCAACCGTAAGGGAATTCCCTAAATAACGTACTGAATCGGTATCCAATGCTAGCGCAGATGCTTGATACTTTGCCAGTTTGGCGCATAGCAACATTCGAACAACAATTACAAACATATAAATTTTCTTTTTTTTACACACTTACTGCAACTCGAATGTGAGTGCATGAATAGCTTTGTTATTTTAAGATTGATAAATGAACAAAGAATCTTAAAACCCACACTACAAATATTATTATCGTCTTTTTAATCTGCCAGATATATTTGCATCAGTAAGATTTTCAAGTCTTGTTGAGAGGCTACTGCTGCAGTAAAGGGAACCAATGACCACTTAACCTAATTTGATTGACATTATATCTGCCGGAAACACGACTGACTGGCCAGCTATTCAATTTCAGAATTTAGGCATTTAAAAGTACAATTAAAGATGTATATTCATATCCGACCTTCATCATATTTTTTATATAATAAGAAAATTATGTCCACAATTTTGTTCGTAAACATGAAATTACATAAAAGTTAACATATATATTTTTTAATTAAAGTATAGTTATAGTGGTTTTTATTTGCTTGTACATAGTCACGTAGAGTTTTATGGTAATAGCGTGTTACAATGTCATTGACATCATTCCATGTAGTGTATTTAATCTACTTTCTTTACTCTGTAACTTATAAACTAATCAATGGACTGATAACGTATTGTATGAGTCGGTTTTATATTTTATTTCATCAACTCACTAAATAATACATTAAAACTTTATAATATCGTCTCAACTTTAAATTTTCTGTATTGTATCCAAAAAGTTATTTATTACGGCAATGAAACTGTTTATAAACTTTCCAAATATAAGTTTGGTATAAAGTTATCATCTGTCCGATCTTTCGATTAAAATTATTATCCCCCAGTAACTTAGTTATATACCTACTTTGTTATTAGTTTCATTCAAAAGCTATTCAGCAAAGTAAAGTTTATTGTTATATATGTAATACAGAATCAATAATTATAAGCTATTTTAGTGTAGTATTAATATAAACAATATATTTTTCAAAATATTTCAAATCTCATTCAATTAAGTCGATAAAGATATCTTCAACGAAATCTTACAAATCGTTTGCGTTGGATTCCATTTTCATTTTATTATAATCCGATTGTCTTACAGCTTCAAGATATCTTTTTTTTCATTTAACAATTTTTATTCCTTAGCTAAGTCTTAACCAAATTATTAAATAATACGACAGTTAAAAACAATATTTTTTATATCTAAAACTTTATAATTATGACTTACTTCCTGAGTTACTATTGGTTTGTTATTGATATAAATTCTATTTCACAGTGTTCTCTAAGGGACAATGCGAGACCGGCCAATATCGCTTCCTCGCCAAGAAGGGCGGCTACGCCTGGGTCCAAACCCAGGCCACCGTCATCACCGACAAGCAACAAAAGCCAATTAGCGTCATCTGCGTCAACTACGTCATCAGGTAGGTCTAGATTTAAGACGGTTGTGTCAAACGTACATTGGATATAGTGAAAGTTATAATGTTATATGTAAAAAAATATTACATAGGAAAAGGTAAGTCAGTTTTATATTATTATTACACATATTACACATGGTCTACATGTATTACGATGGAATATTTAAACAAATATTGACACAAAAAGTGCTATATCAACTATCTTGATAAGACATTGATAATGCCACTGTTACGAGCGTCTTAATCAACATTAAAACGTAACTGTCGATTTGCTGGTGAAATTTAAATTATTACTTGAAAAGAGGGAGTCATAAAATTTGTTAAGCCAAGGCTTCGACTCCATTAAAGAAAGTAATTAAGACAAGTTGTAGTTTCTATATACAAGTTCGAGAAAATCACTTTCTTAGTAAGTAGGATGGAAAGGAAATTAAACATGTTTATTCAAACCGTTTAATATTATTTCTTTTTATTTTTTCATAATTTTAAAAATGAGACAATTTATAATGAAACAAAAACGAATATTAGTACCGCGTATTATAAGTTATATTCAGATCTTTAATTTTTTTTCGTTTTCCAATAAATCAACACATCCATTCGTGATGCGAAAGCGTTATACGAATAAAAGCAATCATTTCTATTCATATTCTCAATATCGATTTGTGGTGGCGTTCGTAGGAAAAGTGTGACTTTTATATCATGTAGGGTCACTAGACTAGTATTTCAAATGTAAATAATCTTACTAGAGAAAATAGATTTTCTATTGAAGTTTTAATATCGTACTTGTAAATTTTCTCGAAGAATTGATATCCTTTCGATTTTGTCCAAATCGCTATGTCGTAAAATGCCTCTGTTCTTGTAACATGGGACAATAAAAGAGGGTACTATGTAATCCTTTGATCGCAGACGGTCTTCTTATGTAACAATTCGGCCTGCGGTAGGTCATTGGAGATTCGAGACTGCCACTAAGCCCTTTTCTCCTCTTTTATTACTTTCATTTTCTGCTACAATCTCGGATAGATTCCAATGTATATATTTTACTACACTTACAATGTTTTGTTTTTATTTCCTTTACTGTGGTCTGTGTGTGAAAGAGAGTAAAGACTCAAAGAATTGATAAACATGTAACAACCAGATTTTATATTCATATACCTACCTACACACAAGATAATCGCAATAAAAATGAACTGTACAGTACATGTTTATTATAAAGATTCTGTTAATAAATTATTTGGTAAAAAATCGGTCTAACGAATATCTCCATTACGACGAAATTTGTAAATAATTGTTGGCTATAACTAAAAAAATGTTATGAGAAAATGATATTTATATTGATCACTCATTTTAATTGTCGTTGTTTCACACTACATTTTATAGTTTAAAGTAACCAGATATCATTTTGACAAATTCATTTTGAAAAAACCGAAGAAGACTTAGCATCCTTACGTTTAACTTGAAACTTAATCTTGATTTATCCATTCATCGTTATGTTAAGTTGTGATCATTTTTAGGCCCCATACCTCCATGAGTTCTTTATAAAACTAGACTTTTACAAATAGAAAAACTATAAAGTGATTCTATAAGTTTCATTTTTTCAATAGTGGTACCAAAACCCTAGCAGGAATCCGACATGACATCAATCAATCAATAGCAAAACAATTAGCCGATGAACAAATACTAAACTGCATTTTGATGCATGTTATGTCAATGTCATTTTAGTATGTCTAACGAAGAAGTTTTACCCAATACATCCTGTAAAACAGACACTATATAAATTTACTTGAAAAATATGACAAATTACATCTTTAGAAGTAAACCTTCAGTAATTTCGTTGTATTACTAAATTGTAAGATGGCGTTGTAACATTCATTCCATCCAAACGTCGCTGGCATTTCATTATATTTTTACTGCGTCATTTACTCCCGGTTGGACGTTAAAGCCTTACGATCGCAGCTACAATGAGTTTTTGTGTGTAGTAAAATCTTTTAGCTTTGAACGAAAATTATCAGTATATAACATGGAATTATTCTCAAATACTACTTCTATCCATCCTCTGTCGCATAAATTTCTTTCAAAGTTTGTTCGATATTTCTTTACTTATATCTGACTCTGAATTTTTATTTTATAAGTCTAAAAGCACAACTTTCCATGACGTATAGTCTTCCTAGTGAACAAATAAAAAAAAAACAAATCGCTGAAATGCTAAGACATCTCTTATGATAATTTTCCTACAACTTCATAGATCCCTTTTTACATGCAAAAAGTTGTAATATGTTTATTAATCTATACAAAATGAGATGCGAAATTCCGTTCCATTGTTTTCATATCAAACCTTAATAGGCATTTAACCATACAACTTATTTTAACCACACTTTTTTTTCAGTGATAATTTACGAGAAGTTAAATTATAAAATCATTACTCCCTATTAGACACTCAATATTACATTAATTCCGGATTCACGAATGGACATTCCCCTGTACCCGTATCTACTTTTAGCAAATAATAATTAAATTATACGGGTTTCGGTAACCCAAATGTCTGACGTCAGGAGGGAATTAAAAATAACTTTACGTATTTAGAACGATGACTTTCGCTGTCCAAATATATATTTAGGTTGTATAAATAATCTTTATATTCGTTCATTATAACGGTAAGCTTTTAATATAGGATAAGCTAAGTTGTATTGCAGTATGATAATAATTAATAAAATTATATATCTTCCTTGTTCACAAATATCTCATTGATTGATATGTAGCGCATTATTTGGGTGGTATGAAGTTCAAGGTCAATTCCATTTGGCGCTCCATCACCCACCACAACATTGATTCTAAGGGCCTTGAACCCTGTTTTGGACTCTTGACTGTGTTGTTTTCGGTCACAATAATAACACTTTCAGTGCTATATGTACATTAATTTTATATAGCTTTTTCCTCTTAACGTAATGCTTATGACTTTTCAAGTAGATACAGCAATAAAAAAATTTAGTCCCCGCTGTATGTTTTAATTTAGACTTTCTGGAATGGAACAGTCGGGCAGTCATGACATTTATTTGTAATAAAACGAAACATTTAATGGAGTGCTACATTTTGTACAAAAACAAATCATTGGTACTGAAAAATATCTACATAAAAATAATAATTTTTGACCAATAGGTACAAATACTATAAATTTAGAAAATATATGGAACCATTGACTTGGAAGTTCTTCTTTAGCACTGGCTATATAAAAAATTCAATATGTTACATGACAAGGAACTTTCGCTCAAGGAAATAAATTACTAAGTTTTCGGAGTCTGTAATATTTCCTGATAAAGTTTCGTCAATCCGACAAACTATCGGACTTGTGACATTCAGTCGCTTTGGCTTGATACGTTGTACATAAAGTGCCAAAGCTTCCGCGTTCTAATCTTTTATATAAACTAATTTATTTATATATAATAAACTTATATGTTTGTTAACAATATTATTCACAGCGCTGTCCTGAATTCCCATTTAACATTTTCCTGTGTAAATCACGTGTAGACGTCATTGGGTTTGTAATCCTAAAGGAAACTGAAGGTCTTAAAATTGTCAGTCTCCCATTATAGTTAGGTTATTTATGTTAGGAATACGGAAAATTTATCTTATCAGTGTTGACGCTAGATAAGACTCCATGACACCAGATGCAGCTAGAGCCACGGGTTATCGCTGCAATGGTTGCTATGAGCTGCATCTCTGTGATAAAAAACTCATAGAATAGACATTTTTATTTCTATACTAAGAAGTACTTTGATAAAATTCTCGCCATTTTTTCTATACAATTTTTATGAATGTGATATTATTTACGGTCAACTAAAATTTAAATAATACTTTTGTATGTAATAGTTTCATAATTTACTTACCTCTTTGTAAATTTTATCTCCTGGAATTTCAATCTACGAAATATTTCTCTGACACATATACTTCGTCTTCTTCAATGCTTGACAATCAGGAAATTGGTAGTAGCTATTTTGGACACTGTCGGAGGACAAACTAGTATAATATTCGCGATAAGCTTATGACAATATCTTATAAATATTTTGACTACGACGGTAGAGAATAAAAACAGACTTGTTAGTTCCATAAGTCAAGTTATTAATGATCTATTGATAATCCTAACATATTTGAATTTCATAAACAACGCATTTTATATGCAAAAGTAAATAAATCATTCGTTATGGTCGATATAAAGAATCTATCATAAATTTCTCAAATGAAAATAAAAATTGATATACAGCTATTTCAAGAAGTCAATTACTTCCTCACTTAATGCTTTAATATTATTTATTGTAATAAATATAAAATGAAATATAAATTTTATTAATATATTTAAGAATCAAATAAAAATCTGTCTCATTTCTTATATTTTAAACAAAGGTTTTTCTTTGTACAAACTACAAAAAGGAAAAACAGACTGCCGTTGAAATGATGTCTTATTGTTATATTTTTTAATGTAAGAAAACATATAATAACAAAGAAAAATATACAACAATATTTGACATTGAAATTATAATAATCACAAAACAGAACACATTGTCTTAATTTTGTTACAAAATAAAAGCAAAATTATTATGTAGGAAACATCTTTCCATTTTCTTTGTGTCAATATACAATTTTCACACGCTACTCTAGAAATATTTTAATTAATATTACTGTTAATAAAATAATTAATGGCTCTGATTCTTTATTTATTGAAGATATAAAAGCATTATACTTCCTACTATTTTTTTAATCTCTTGATGAAGTAATTGTTTCATTTTATTAATAATATTATTATTTAAAAATATTAAATAATATTGTTTATAGTTATTATGTGTGTTGTTTTGTATCGAAGTTTATTTCTATCAATAATATTTAATTGAGGTTTCGATGCCAAATATAATAATAATTAGGCTTTTTATATAAATGAGATGATTTTTAAAAATCTTTATTTATTTCTGTATTATATGAGGTGATTAAAAATGTGATAAAATCGTACCGTAATCTATATATATAAACCCATTTTTATATAAGGATTAAGTTAGTATATAAACTAGACCGTAGTTAAAGAGGTCTGTTAATAGACGTGTTTTATACAAATGCATTATTATTCCAACGAGTGTGGGCGACCTTAGCAGACCTCTCCACTAAATAGTGTAACGCATTGTTGGAGCTCTGTATCATTAAAATACCTTTTACAACAGTAATATTAAAAAATATTATATATTTTATATCAATTTATATACAGTATGTACACAACACTCATAGTAACAACGTTAGTTATATAAGTATATACGAGGCGCTTTCTAATCATTCAAGATTTATATCTGCTCTGCCTTCAAGACTGGCATTTGAAAGCAATCATTCACTGACACAGTTTCATATTAACTAAAACTTATTAAGGAATAATACAATAAATTATTATAAGTAAATTTTCATTAAATTCTTAATGAAACTCTCTGCTACACAACGATCGTTCTGGAAAAATTAAATTAAAAATCTCTTCTTGTTTAACATCTCTATACAATCTCAATTTATTTACTTTAATCGTAAACACGATAACTGTGAAGTAATGAAAAATAATTCCAGTACAATTTTAACTAGCTAACATTTGTACGTACAATTCAATAGTAAGATATGTTTCAAAAGTATTGTAATATTTCAACCCATGACCCCACACTGCACACACCTGCAGTATAGCGCTTACCGTTTACTTTCACATATATAGGTCAATGAAACACATGTGATCGTGTTTATAGTATAAGACTGCGGGCCAATAGTTTATTATTAGATATTTATAACATCTAGACGACTTGTTTTAATAATGAATTAATATCGGTTATATAAGTATATATAATTTTATATTCAATCATCGTTAAATGGTACTAAATATATCCTATTATTATAGTATAATTTATGTTATAACTAATATTTATACCAGAGCTTAGTAGTACAATTTTATGCCTTTTATTGTTGTCGGTCTATTTCATATTTTGAATGACATAGTTGTAAATCATCTCAATGTCTATTATTCATTGCCCATAATTCTCATTGTTCCACTTAAATTCTTTATTAAAATGTAATTTATTACGGCTTTATAAATAAAACATTCAATATCGGTTCATTGTAACACGGTTCTCATGAATATTGAAAAAAAAATTACAATTTAAATTCTATGACATTGTTAGTTTTAAACCAGTATAGTTTGAATTGTTTGAATCTAGATGTAAAGTATTATATATCTGTAGAATTACTATAACTATGTAGTCTAGAACTCTAGAATGCAACCCCCCCTAGGTCATTCACCAGTGAAAAGTTGCATTTTCGTTTCACATTGTAAAAGTAGCGTGGGCGTGCTCTGGCGCGGTCGACGTTCGCTTGCGGCGACTTAGATACTGAATATATAATAACATTTAACAGAATTACGTCTGCATTTGAATTAATAATGCTCTCTTAAACAATTCTTACATTTATTATGAATGCAACCTCGTTTTCTTGCTTTTAAACTAATAACAAGCATCTTTGAAAGTCTTACGTCAATAAACTTATTTAGCCAATATTAACTCCACAATATAAAACCATAATTAAACGCTATGCTAAATATATATAATGAAGTTTAATTAATTTGCATAAACGATTTGATTGCATTAATTATTTATCGTTTATTGACCAAATAGAACTTATATAAAAAATACCTTTCATATAAAACAAACCAACTGAAACTTATTAAATGACAATTAATAATATCTTATCTTACAATAATTGATAGTATGTATATTAAAACAGTTTTTAATCTAGTTCAGTAATATCTCTGGCTGTATGACAGTCTCTTGACGAGGGTCATCAATCAGAAACGTTTAGTTCTGTTCCAAACTGATGGCATCCGTTATGTATCAGATAGGATTCGTGACTGAATTATTCAAATGTTATAATTTGTTATAACTCCAAAGTCGTATGGAAAAACGTTTAAATTTATATTACTACCAAGTTAAGTTCTATCTCAAATAGGTTTTATTTATTATGAGTTATTTAAACTGTTGTTATTTTCGTTGATTCTAATTCAGACCATGCACCGGCTATGCTTCCGGCAGTATATTTGATAAATAATCTAATGGAGAGAGCTATTTCCTGAGCTCTTTGTATTCCATCGAATTCCAAAGAATTCGTGTGGTAGGTCACGTAACCCTTACGAACTGAACCCCGTTGTAATGGATTATGATTTATTTTTTAGTTGAATTTATTATTTATAAATGAAATTATGTGAATGCTTTCGGATTTTTTTTATTCTATCAAAGAACACTTCTTGAATTACTTAATTTTCCTGAAGTCATTACCGCTAATGATGGTTAACGGCTTTTAAAATTAACATTTTCAACAAACAAGTAGGAAATTATAGTGAATATGAAAAATGACTTTTAGGCGTGCAACATTGCAAATTATGATGCTAATATCAATAGGTTGCGCAAAACACTGCAGTAGCTAATAGTACATGAATAAGTAAAATTTTAAGTGTAGTTAACCTCATACATCTAAAAATTATGAATATACTAAAGTGGCCAATAATCAAATGTTATATGGAGGAAAATAACCAACAAGAAACAATTAATGAGTCATTTGTCTATTTGATAGTAATTCCGTAAATCAAAATGACGAATTTGCAGGACAGGTGATGTAATTCAAGATTGTCGGACGTTGCCTCGGTCACGTACAGAGTCTGAGCAAGTTGAAAACGAGGGTGCTGTGAGGTCAACGACCCGGCCCTATTGGCATAATGGTTTGCTCGCGAAATGAATCCTGTATTATGCAATGGATGTCTGTAGTGCAATATCATGTTCTGGCTTTAAGAATTCATTCAACTATTCTAAGTTATTGCTCTCAGTAGTAGTTTCGTTACTTAGAAAACTATGATGAAACTGTTTTATTATTTATGAAATAAATTTAAATATATTATTTTCACTCCACAAATGGGAAAGAGACTTGTTTGTGACTGACTGATGAGAATGATGGACGGTTGCGGAAAATTTTCATATATTGGACTTGAAACGAATCGCATGCCATACGCCGAATATTCGGTGACAATGATAGAATAGCCAAATAATGGCTAAAAGCTTTCAACAGATAAGTTATAGTAAAGTTTACTCGTATTATTATCAACATTTCATTTGATACCTATATTGTGGGCATATATTACAACAGGCCCGTAATCTCAAGTATAAAATGACATCACACTTAACCATGCATTGTCTAACCTAAATATGTTTACAAAATGTCAGGTTAATCTATTGAAGAAACCTATAAAAATATCGAATTGCAAGAGTCTATATAAAAAAATCAATGTAAGCGAAACTAAAACTTGTAATAAAAATATATTGTCTGACGGTAACAATACATTTCATAGTAAATTGAGTCTTACTCGGTGTAAACGATTAGTTATCAAGTTTAAATTACAAGTTATGGATAAACAAATTTCTATACACATATATACATAAATATAGAATATTTAAACCACCTGTATTCGCATTTAGTTCAGTCATAATATATTGTAATAAAACCAAAACTTGTATGTCTAAATGTACTTTTAAACCGCATCAATTGAAAGATATTTCGTCATCCTCGTAGTGATGTTAACTTCTAAAACTTTGTGCAATTTGTAATAGAGCTCACCCACACCATACGCATAATAGTCGGGCCACCAGTTGTGTTTCTATCTAGCTGAGAATACATCTCTACGAAAGAAGTAACGAGAATCCTAATAAAAATTATAGTGTCCTTGGATTAAGTCTTATTGAAATAATCTAAACTTATAGGTACGTATTTATATTTTTGACATACTGTCATTATAGTAACATCTTATAAAATAGATTTTTTTTAATAATAGATAAGAACATAATCAGTTCGTGCTTGATTTAAGTGATTGTATTAAAATTAATGTATAAGTAATTATTCTTATTTATAACTATGAAATATCTACTAGGATATATTTTCATTAAGTACGCCAGGGTCCATTAGCGTTAAGATCACGTTACGCGGCTATATTGTGGAACAACGCGGCTTGATAGACAAGTATCTTATATCAATATACTAGATTTATTCACATACAACATTTAAATATTTCTGCATTCTTTTCTACTTCCCAAACAATTATACTAAACGCATAACTATGTTTAAATATGTCATACAATGACTATACAGATTATTATAAAGATTATTTTTTATACCTTTATCTATATAACAGTACTCACCATATACAGAAATGCAGTAAAATAATATAGGGCCATAAATATGTAGATCAGCTAGTATTGTATAGAATAGTGTATGCAAATACAAAGCGATTAACTGTAATGGAACAATAATATTGTATTCAACAACTATAAAATAAAATTAAAAATAAAAATGCGTACACATTTATGACCACACTCGTTGTAAATTATCGCTTTCGTATATAAGGTTAATTTCGTGTCACAATTTAAGGAATAATAATTCCCGAATTTTAAAGGTTCATTGACTCCATCATATAAGTTTCATATTACTAAATATAAATTAAATTTACATTATATTCAATAAGTTTACTATATGTTGGACATTATCTTACTTTGCATAATCGCTTATCGAGGTCATTTCAGGAGTATTGTTGCAATACTTATCAACAGTATTTAACAATAACACTAACTATTATGAGTGAGAATCACACGTCGTGTAATGATGTCGTGTTAATTGCTACGTGATCGGTTTTAACTTCTGTTTTAAAGTTTCGTAGTGTACGTATTCGTATTCTTTAAACCTCCTAATCGTATTTATCATAGTAGTGTTCGTTGCACGACCAGTTAATCGTAGTTCAGGTTGAACGAGTCACGAGGCGGGTGTGCGCCGTCATACGATCTATCATTCGCGCCACAGACTTCGTCGCAAGCGTACACGCTAACATTTGCTTTGTAAATTCAGTTACGATCAGCTGTTGGCTTCACACGACCAACCGGCGTCCGTAATAGTTTAACAACAACTTAATTAACAAAATGGTAAGATCAAAGTGATAATATTATATGTGAGTGTACAGTGATTGACGTGAATGTGACACTAGTGTTCATAAAACATATCCATCGAATATAAAAGTTATATAGACGGTAGAATGCTAATAAATTGTGTTTTCGTCTTTGCATTTATGATACAAATTTCTTGATTCTTTATTAAATAGCGTTCATGGTATAGATATATATAAAAGTGTTAGTACAATTCGATTCATATTTATATTTATCGGTAATCATAAATTGCAATCTGATACGTATTTTATCTTTAATTCTAGTTTGTATCTGCCTCAATAAAGCTATTTCCATACAATGAGTGTCATTGGTTATAACGGTCTGAACGCTGCGTTTTGCATTCTGTAAATGAAGCTGGTGTTGTTTTTGAGATGCGCTAAAATTATCTGAAGCGTCCCCCGCTGTCCTCACACGATGGTTACATAACCACGCCAGCGACTGGCCTTGACTCCCGCGCCGATCACAGCCACGCCATTGGCTGTACGATTCTTGATCTTCTAAACTAGAATACTATTGAACATATTGCTCAGCCAATAAAATTGCGACCAGTTCTCTATGTGATATAGTTAAATGGTCAGTTAACAGTGGGTCGATAATCTTATTTTAAATCGACATTAAATTATATACATTCGATTCTAATAGTGTCGCATTTCGTTTAACACTTTATGAACATAGTAATCCTAGTACATTTTTAACGTCTTCCTATTACAATGGTAGAACTTATCAAGCGACCTTGAAATTGAAACGTAAATATTTATCATGATAGTAGGTATATTGTCTGGTACACCGCAGACTCCCGGCATTATAGCTAACATAATATTATGCTTAATCAATTTTATTCGCTTTAAGTCATTGATTTTCCTTTATAGTACAGTAACATAGTTAATCGAATTCAGAATTTTGACATTTAATAATAGTATAATTTTTACTAAACTCCTTAATATTTGTGTCATGTTTTTTTTTAACAAAAAGTGAGTAAATTTAATAAATTGTAATTTAAAATTCATCTTATATTTGACATCTTACTTTATAGCTGAATATTATATAAAGTATTTACTTTGAATTACAAATTTCAATTTACATAGATGCAAATTATTTTTTATTAAGCAGTTCACGTTAAATGAAACTCTTTCAATGGTGTAATGTTGAATTGAGCTGCTCATTGAACTGTATCACTGCCAAGGTCACGGCCAGCACAGCCATCATAGGACCTTCCTTAACATTCGACGACTTTATTATCTTTGAC
Organism: Danaus gilippus; assembly: GCA_018231785.1. Lineage (NCBI taxonomy): Eukaryota > Metazoa > Arthropoda > Insecta > Lepidoptera > Nymphalidae > Danaus > Danaus gilippus. The sequence goes on from DVQO01000051.1 coordinate 13,321, forward strand.
ATAAAGGCGGAAAGATATTCAAACGTTCGTTCGACTTGTGTGTTTAGACAGAATGTTGTCAGGTTATTTATGAGTGAATCGTTCGAGAAGTAGGAGCTTTCTATATAGGATGGTCAGACAGCTGGTAATCTAAATGAAGCCGGCGATCGATATAAGAGTTGCCTCGTGGTATATTGCGCGCGCACGCATTCGATTTCATTACAATCCTTGTGAATGGCCGCCTTGAAATAAAGATAACATGGGGGGTTTAGGCAGGGGGTGAGCGAGCAAGGTTACTGTTACTACAATATATACCTCTCTCTTAAACATCCCAGCATCCAATATAGCTATCCTATTCTAACGTATTTACTTTCAAAACTATCTCGAGTAAATGAAATGACCTAACATACTCTTATTTTGGTTTCGTTCGAATGAATTGAAGTTTTTTGTTAACCTTCGAATTTTATCATAATTGTACAGTTCCATAATAACAGATTTTTATAGCAGCTACTTTTTGGTATTATTTGAAGATTTTTTGTTGACATATTTTTAATGTTTACGAAAACAACTGTTTGGTATGTTGCGTAACGTTGACACTATCTATCTATATAATATGTATAACATTTCCATCAACACAGCACTTATAATATCTGTTAGGTTAATTATAACATGAACCCTTTCCTAATCAACATAATTGTTATCTTATGTCCATAGCCGGTTTCGTCGTTTTGTAGTCAATTGACGTAAATGTATCCCTGAGAAACAATCCCTAGGTTATCTCAACGGATTGACATTTTCTAATTAATGGCGCACTTGAACCAATTTTATATAAATAGTCATGTACGTTGATCAAATCTTTATTATGGAAGGTTCATTCCTTATAGTCTAACGTCTTTATAAACAATACATTTTACTTAATGAATATTCGCTACATTCATCTACCGTTGAATAAAAAACAATTCAACTCAATGGAAAAAAACATTAATTGATGACTGAATAGATTAGATGATCTTTCGTTTAAAAGATCGGCCTTGAGGTATTGTTGGCTCATTACTAGACCGCACGTATCTGTATCAGCTACATTCGTACCTTGTTGCAATGTCATACACATTGTTTAATACCAAACGTTCGCTTACATGCAAATATAATTAACACATATATTGTAAATAGAACCGCGAACTGTAGACCATGTTGTATATGAAATGTGTTCATTTTTAGTGCCACATCTATGTTGTGTTTGATTTGTTCACAGCGGTATCGAGTGCAAAGATGAGGTGTTCGCTGCACACCAAGTGCAGCACGCAGACTTGAAGCCTGCTGTGGCTCCAACTATACCTGAAGCTAATCCAACACAGATTTGTGTGGCCACTGAACCATCTAACGGTGCTATAGTGGCCGCTGTCCTTCCAGAAGAAGAGCGCCCTGTACCCGTTACTGAACTTATATTTGCACCCAGAAAGAAGGAAATGAATAAAGGATTTCTCATGTTCTCTCCTGATGAGGGACTTACAAGTGAGTGGCAAACGAACTGCCCAAGCTTAGGTACTCATTGCTTCCTTTAGTGAAATTACTCGTTAATAAATTTTCATTTGCAACCCTGATATAAATTTTTCAGTGCTTAAAGACGAGCCGGAGGACCTCACACATTTGGCGCCGACTGCCGGAGATGCTTGCATTCCTTTAGAGAACAGCCCCTTTGATATGTTCGACGAATTCATTTTAAGTGACAATTATTGTAGTCTACTTGGTGATGATTTGACGAGTGGATCACCAGTAGATTCGTTGATAGCGGATTCCTTACTCTCGTCCCCAGAGCCACAGGTGCAGTGTCCTTAATATAGCCATATTATAAATATAGAAACGGATCGTTTGAGTATATTTGGTTCTTTTAGGAAACCGAATCATCGTGCGAACAGTCGTCGCTTCTGAACGAGTTGTCTTTGGATGCGTTTGAAAGTAACAAGTCTGAGAATGACATCGAAGATGGACATTCACCATTCATCCCCACTACTGATGAGCTTCCCCTTCTGGAGCCAGCAGTTATGTGGGGGGCTCTGCCTGACAACGTGTGCCAGGCTAGACCTCAACCAACTGAAGTTCAAAGCCCCGCACCAGCGCTGCAACGCTTACTAGCAGCGCCCCCTACTGGGCCACGACCACAAGATCTCATCACAAATATACATTCAGATCAAGGTCAGACTTCAAGCCATATAATACATTACTAACATTAATTAAATAAATCTCAATGATAACAATCATTCCAGGTCTTATTCCAAGCAAGATATCAACATGGGACACCGGTGTTAAGCGTGTGTTGACTAAAGACGAAGAGCCTTCAGCGAAACGCGTGAAGCGTAGTCCATCACCGACAACGAATCAGACCTCAAGCGTCCTTATGAACCTCCTGGTGAGCGGCTGTGACGTCGACGCGGGCTACATCTGTATAGTCCAAAGTCGACCGCGGCATAAACTGAAAGCTTAAGACTATAGGTTCATCATATGCACGGATATATTGGCAGTGTTGCTTAATTATCACAACATCAATTATCAATGTCTTGCAATAGAGCAAGTGTTTCGACGTTACCAATTCACAGGACGGTGTTAGATCGGTCGCTGCAATACATAGCCAGCCAGTGTATCTCCGCCATAATACTGTGATAATAACGACTATACCCAAAGCTCGTTTTTCTTGTATCGTCGCGTCGTTAATGTGATATAACCGCGTCCATTATTCTACATTTGTGACAATAACATCTAGTGGCAATGAAATTGTCTCCGGCTCTATATAAAAGGACTTTTAATCTCGTGTACACAGACTATATAAATACGTTTGTTTTACTCCTACCCTAGTTTTAGGTTTACAATATGAATATACATATCTCTGTGGCTATAATTTTCGAAGTGTCGAATCCTTTTAAGATAATCATTAATTAGACATATGTTTTTTTGCGATTACTCTATTTATTTATAGTTACGTGTTTTCTTTTTGTATTTTAATAATGTTGTTATTAAATTTTATACATAGACTGTACGGATGGTATGGTGTTATTGACATTCATAGTTTATTTAGTACGAGTACTTTGGAAGTTGTTTGACGATTCGCTTTTAACAGATATTAGTTTAACCGTTCTCACTGCCAAATCATACAAAGTACAACTTAGTGACGGTGTATTTGTTTTGTTATGGAATATACTTTTTATGTACAATTTTAGCGAGAAAAGTATTTATTACTTACATTTGTGAACAGAAATTATGTTTCTATTATAGCTACGGAATAGTCGATCGTGTACAGAATGTTTGATATCTTATAGTATATACAGATACATGGATGTAGAAGAAATAAAACTGTTGTTTAGGTGTAAAGTCTTAATGTAGAAACGTGATAAAAACGAATAAGTATGAATGTGTTCTGATTAAAATTATTGAGATCACATCATTTAATGGTGCACAATGTATTTATTTATCTCTACCCCCCTTTCCCTTATCCTGTATTAGCTTTAACTGATTGGAATTTGAGTTTTGGCTATACTTATATGGTCTAATACATATGTCTTTATATGAACTTCGTGTAAAACAGATGTTTTATCTATAAATATATGAGTTGAAATATATATAACAGGAATTATTACACTGATGTATTAACTATCAGCTTATATTTCTATACTATTTCCGCGGATTTAATCTTTATTATAACATGGTCGGTTTGTTTAATATATCAAAGTACATTTAGGTACATATGTTACTACATGATTACAATTTATCAGATAGACTTCAAAATTATTAATTCGTAAGGAAACTTTGACTTATAATTTCAAATTATAAGCTTGGAATCGCCTATCCACTCTGAGCAAGCATGGTGATTAATGCCCTAATCTTCTCCATGTGAGGGGAGGCCTTTGCTCAACAGTGGACAGAAAACTATTTTGAATGGAAGGTTATAAATCATTTAGAGAAATCGACCCAAGAGTTGTTTATTTTTAAACATAACAAACGATAACTTGTTTAAAGCAAATTGAAATTAATCGACTCTTAAGTTATTAACACTTAATTTTTTTACTTTTATATAAAATAAATCATTATCATTAAATATGTAATTGACGAACAGAATTTAAGATTTCATTAATTATGATTCAAGAGCCGTGTGATGTTTTACCTATTACGTGATTTTTGATAAATAATATATAGAGAATTTTCTACTAAAGACTTTTAAACTTCTTTATATTGGGCACGAAAATAATATCTATGGGACTGTTACTATGAAAGGTCTTTAATATTAATAAAAGGAGTTTAGTCTCAGCATTACAACCGGTTCAATACTTTCCGGTGATCATATTTTATCGTTTAATATGAATTATAATAAATTATATAATACAGAATCGTTCTTAGTATGCAGTGGCTACGAAGCGGCTTTAAAAATTTTGTTTTTCTTGCTCGAGTTGTTGGCCTTCGGATGTATAATTATATGAGATTCGGAGAAATTATCGACAGACTTACATCGTACAGACCATAGGTCAATGAACTTGTAATCAAATAATGTAATTAAAAAATATCGGATTATCTGAAGTAAAGTTATCTTGAGATATAAAATGACTCAATCGAGAATTATGATTATATAAAAAATTTACGCATTATGTACTTACATATTTACTTAAATTCGTTAAACGTATTTAATATTTTAAATTTAAATGTTACTTTATTTTCGAATATAAAGTTTAATCAGCTTATTGTCATATTAACAACGTAAAAGAAACAATGGTTACCTAAAAAAAGGCTAGGCAAGATTAAATAGAATTCTGTCTGAAATTGTAGGGACCGTTGTATGTGAAGATAAGGAATAAAAGCCAAACAGAATAAAGATAAAACTGAGCCAATTTAACTGTTGTGGGTTAGATGCTTTGCTATTAAAAAAACTAGGATTACATTTGGTTTGCTTCTATAAAGTACGAAAAAATATAATATTAACTGATGTGGTTAATAACAATTGTATTTAAATTACACCTAGTTAACATTTTTCTTCGTAAAAATTATACCTTATTAAGCGAATTCCAAGGTTAAAGCTAATATACATTCTCCTTTATACCCAAGTCAATCAATGTGCATCATTATTAAAGTAGGTTCAAATATATATTGATTACAATAAAGTAACTAAAATCTCTATGTTTCAGGATGTCCACAATAACGGAAAGACGACGAATCAGCTGCCAAAATATCAGATGCTAGTCACTCCGCCGACGATCTCCCCACAGAGCCAAATCCGAAACATCCCGGTGCCGGTCATAAACATGATGCAGCCGAACCATCAACTCCGAAACACAATAACCAACCAAATAACAAACATATCAAATCCAATGTCCCCACTGACTTTAAACGTCGGAAGTCCGCTATACTCCCTCCCATCAAGCCCAGCTATAAGTCCGGTCCAAAGAGATCGCGTTTTGAGCCCTTACTCCACCCCCCAATCTTTATCTCCCGCTGGTAGTTATCAAATGTGCAGCCCCAATAGCAACATTCTCCTATCACCATCCGGAGTTATGCAAGGCTATGATCCGTATTTGACGAACAAAATGCAGACTAGCCCGGGATATCCTCTCCAGACATCGGATATGCTGATAGATTCCAACATCCAGCCACAATCTACCGACTTCTGGTCTGATTCTGAGATGCTTCAAGGCACAAACGATCTCCTCACCGCATTTGATGACGTCAAACTGGTCTAAACGTGTACTTGTTAAGTGGTATTTTTATTGCGATCGCGTTTATAACATCTCTTATTCGATATCAAAATGAATTGTCCAATTCGTTTAGAGAATAACATTCCAATGTTATCGGTACTGGATGTATTAAACGCTGTCTCAGTATGAAATCACTGGAATGAATGCAGGGTCTTTTATTATTAGATACCAAAAGGATTCCACTTTCCACACATAGTTACCTTACAAATCATTTATATCTAACAATATCTTGTTTCTTCTGAGGGATTCTTATAGTATTGTATAAATATTCCCATCGTGTACAGATTTTGATAAAAATATGTGGAATCCTAGGTGATATAATGTGACTTAGAATGGAATGGTACGTTCATTTAAAAATAAATAGTTTTATATAAGGTTTGGGTGTTATTTTAGTGTCCACAACAAGATAGACGGACATACAGATTGAATATGTTAAAAATTATTTAAAATTTATAACCATTTAAGTCTTCCATATATTCTTTATCAGTATAGTTATAACTGACATTTACAAGAAAATATTATCATAACACAATATTATGTTCATATTTTGTTTAATAATTAAGTTTCAATTTTATTGTATGATCAAAATTATATACTCAGATAGATTAAGAGATCAATAATAGAAAAAAATCAGTTCCAATACATAAATTAATATACAAGAATTAGTACATTACAGTGATTTAATAACAAACAATTTGCATTGTGTACTCGAATAACTTAAATTTATTTCGATATGTTTTTTATCAGTCTTCAATAAATATAATTGTAATAGTCATCTGTTTATTAACTTGCACCATACATTTTAAGTACAATGTATACTGTCACAATAATTAAATCAAATGAATGCAATTTAAATTATAAAATCTCAATAGAATATTCATCTACAATAATAGATTATTAAGATTTGATTTATAGTTATTAATAATTTTTTTTTCTACACTTATTATATTTCTGTTAGATCATAAAATAAACATATGCAAAATAATATGACAGTTATAAGTGTAGACATGTTTTTTTTTTTGTAGCTTAGTTATATTTCTATGGTTTTGCTTTGGAAATACTTGATATACTTTTAATTCTTTTTTAATTGTTTTTTTCTAACAATATTATTTAAATTTTACTGCCAATATTTTCTCACCTTTACTAATCGCTTTTAATTTTTATTGTATTATATTAAAATATACTCTGTGCCATAGAGTACATAGTAAATATGTTTTATTATCTATGAAAGAAAAAATATCATCAGTCCACACATATATATTTAACTATTGAAAATGAATTGTAAGTTGATACATAATAAAATCAAATTGTTTTATATATATTGAGATTAAATTTCGGTCCATAATTTGTTTTTTATTTGTCTCATTAAAATTGCTAATATACCACTATCTATGATTCTAAAAGAACTCATAACTATTTGTTAAAACAGTAATGTAATAAAAAGAAATCCACCTTACAGTAAAAAAAAATTGGAAAAAAAATAATTCTTTGCAAAGTGAATGGTTAAGTAAGGAAAGTAAGTTAGTGGATTTAAACATTGCACGAATCATAGGGCTTCAAAAAAACGAATGAGAAAATAAAATATATATTGTAGTTCAAATAACAATCCCAAACAAAAATGTATTCGGTAGTTCAAGAGGGATAAATGTAAGTTGCCATCTGTTACGAAAAAGTTAAATTACTTTAAAGTTATGCCTTGAATTTGTTTTACTCCTCTGCTACTAGATGGCACAGTCAAGAAAGATTTTACAAATAATGTTCATCACGATCTCAGGACAACTAGAAGAGAACAACTTGATACAACTGTTAATATTTTGTATGGCCTAATTTTAAACTTAGCTTTATTGCAAATAATTAACATTTGTCTTATTCAAATTTAAGCGTTTTGGTTTGGAATTTAACAGCATTTGTTTTAAAGTTTACTTTATTTAAACAAAATCTCATTTTATAAAAATAACATGTAGCTCCAAATAGGTTCATGGCGTTAAAATTTAGTAAAAAGGTTAGTTTTCAAATAATTTATTTTTATATAAAATGAATTATTAACATTATAAAGAAAAATGTATCTAAAATCATACAATAAGTTTTATTATTAACTTTCAATACATTTAGTTTTCAAAGATATTATTTTTGAAACTTCCTTATTTTAATAAGTATGCATTATAACTATTTTGTATTTATTGCCTTAGGGAGTTAAATATTTTATCGGCTTTTGTTTGGAAACAATTGCTTTTACTGATTCAGAATAAACTTTATTAATTTGACGAGTATTAATATTTACCAAAAGACTACATAACTAAAATTAATAATTTGGTTTAACCATCAAGTTCACAATGACTGGTCATTATAAGTTTACGGAAAATATATTTGGTAATACACAAATGACTCAATTAATGTTTTTAGATATAATTCCTGAATTTACAAACTTATTACTCAAATTTTTATTTTTTAAATCGAAAGTTCTAATTATCTGAATAAAGTGACACCAAATAGTCATCCTCCTAATTTTATCTTTGAATGCTTTATAGTCTTGTAGTTGTCAAGTGTCAAATTATGTATTAGTTTTAGTAACTGACGGACAGTTGACATTTATATTTGAAACAGTGGACTGTGGAGTTGTGTTAAATATTTTAATTTATGCAAACTGAGTCGAGAATAATAAGTGCTTTTATTTATTGTTTTAGTGAAATTATAAACAATAGTAATTTAATAGTATCTATGGTTCCTGCTTTTATTTAATTGTTTAACTCATCAGTGTAAATGGCTTCTACACCAAAACAAGCGAATGGTAATTCGCCGTCAAATAACGACCGCCCGGGTGGAAAACGGAAAAAATCGCGTAGTAAAGGGACATTCTTATCGAAATGGCTTGACAAAACGCTGCGTGACATTCATGAACCTCCACCCAGCATAGAAATGTATGATTCTTTCATGAATTCCAACATGTATCCTCAATTTTCTCCCGGGTTTAATCCATATAAATATAATACGTACGGTTGTGCACCAGAGCCGATGTCTTTACCACCGTTGCCCACATACTACAACTCTTTTATACCACCACCTTACTCTGACTATCCTAATTCAAATAATCCACACGAAATGCAAGGCCGGAAAATGCGTCCCCGGCGGCGCAATGAAAACAAAGCAGAAGAAGTGGCAAGTTTCCCAACAGATAATATGAACCAAAAATCATATCTGGAACTCAAACATTTTTCTGATAGCCAGGATTTTGCAAGTCTACCTCCTATTGTGACTTCACTGGGGGATACAAATTCAAATTGTGATTTCCCGGAGCAAAATGACAAAGAAGATTTAAATAATACAAGAAGATTCAGTGATCCCTGTGTGAGAGGTTTGCCTGATGCTGAGAGGCAAGCTAATGGGGAGGCAGACTCGGATTCTTCTAGTTCTGGTTTGTCGGGAAGTCAAGTTGGCACCCGTCTCTTAACCTGCCTTTTGGATCAAATTGCATCACTGAAAGCCGCCAATGGTAGACTGACAAAAGAATTACAAGAAACTAAAGGTGAGTTTTAATTGATTTAATATAATGTTCATTTTTAAATTATTATTAATTAGAATTGTTAGATATTTAACTCTGTAATTTTCTAGTCTTCTTGTCTCATATTGTGATTCGTATTTCCTTTTTGATCAAGTTTTTTTATATATACATATATATATTTAAATGTATCAGCCTTCCTGCCCACTTTGTTATGACCATATATTTTAATATCACATTGCCCACATGTTATCTCAATATCAAATAACATGATGAGACAAGGTCACAAATATCATTTGATTTACTAACAATACGATGCATTCAAGCTTTTTTTATTGTTTTCATGTAATGAATACTTTGGAATTGAGATCATGTGTATTTAATTTTAAATATTAATTATAATATATAGTCAAAAAGTTGTTAAAAAACTGTTATATATTTTATGAGGATTTTTTGTATATCATAACAATTATGCTGGAATTGATTATAAAATGCTTAAGTATAGTGATTTTTTTAAATTCAAGTTTATTTAAGAAAAAAACATTTTCCAATATTATAAAATATGTTCTATTACACCTTTGTGTAGTTTTTAAATAAGGATTTATGAACAATAAAATCTTATTTTATATTTAATTACAGCTGAACTAGATAGTCTGAGGCAGAATGGTTATTTTCCTAAAGGCTCAGGAAATTTGGGAGCGGCTAATCTTAACAGCAATGGTAAGTTTCATACTATTAAGTACCTACTATTTGAAATTTTCAATGAATTTATATAAGAAACCTTATGAGGATTATCAAAGTTTTAAAATACCATACAACAATATGAATATGTAATAAATGACATGAACATCGTGTTTATATTAAAACATAGTAATACTTTACACTTATTTATAAAATTGTGATTTAAAAATATTCAATGTTTAAATTGACAAAATCATATCTGTTGGGAATAATTATTATATTATATTCCATTGCCAAGTAGATGTTTTATAAACTGTCTTTACTACACCACTAAGTAACTCATGATTAGAAAGTAAGACAAAATATATATATATACTTCTGTTATAACAAAGCTGTCTGTCGTGTGTTCTACATTTTCTTATTTTTCCCCACTTATACGTAACTGATAATATAGAAGTTTTTATAACATTTTTCATTATAATAAGCTCACGTAACTATCTAATTGTAGTACGTAATTTAGTTGATGTAAATAAAAATCAATTGTTTGATTTCATGAATCATCGTATTTAATGACGGCGATATTTTAATTGATAACGTGCATACTGTAAGTTTTGAGTTACAGATGATATGTATACTTATACTTAGGTTTATGTATTGATATAGTATTTCTATTCGATTTTTGCATTCCACGACCTAGTCTGATAACCTTGTCTGCGTGAGATTATCGAATACGTATACACTTATATATAAAATGTATATATAGTATTTAAAAAATTAAGTACTTAGTATTAAATTCTCTTAGACTTGTATTTTTTCTCAGATGGTATTCTTCAATGATACTGCCCACAATTTGAAAATCAACCAATTTTTTAGGATAACGTTAATTTTTGAATGAACAGACGACGATAAAAGCAGTTTTTATTTATTATATATCTGAAGTTTATCATACAGTTATTTTAGATAGCTTTATTGATTAACAATTGTTCGGTGTACTTATAATTTGTGACGTTTACAATAAAACAGTTAACCTAACGGTTTCTTTAGAATGTGATTTCAGAAAGTTTTTAAAACGTGAAATTAATATTGATATTTTTTATTAGTTCAATATGCAACGTTGCGTTTTTTAAATATCATATATAATCCGTTTAAAAACTGTATTTTTTATGTTATCGTGTTAATTATCATGTTATTAAAAATAATAAGAGGATGCAGAATAAAGAAAATTGTTGTCAGTAACCGTTACTACAACGAGCAGTAAATAATTTGAACGTCCGTTATAAAATATAATATTTATTTAGTTAATATTACAGTATTTTTTTATAAGTTTATGTTTCATACTAAAAAATATCACTCGTATTATAAATCTCGATATTCGCGTATTCAACCTTTAAGAAATATATATATATATCCTAGTTTTGGACATTACGTTAATAAAACCTCATCACATGCTATAAAAATAAAGTTTGAAACGTTAGATTAATGTTGATAAGAAAAATGAAACAAACGATATTATTTAAAATTTGTAGTAAGGAAAAAGCATTTCAAACGACTTTTCTTTATATCAAAATGTCTGGTGCTTGCTTAACAGTTTTCCTACTTTGTTTCGTAGAACTAAAAGAGCTGTTTTTTTAGTTTTCTCAGAGTTATTCATATTGTAACGACATTTAATTTGATAAATATATCCTTGATTTAAAACAGTGTTTAAAAGAAATATGTATAAATTTTTTATGCTACCAAATTTTTTATTGTATTATTTTACAAGCTAATTACCTATTACCGCGTCCGAATTCTTAAGGGTCTAAGAAATATAGCTTAGATAATTTTAACGTGTTATATACCCAAAACTACTAACTTGATACTTAGATTTTATTTACACATCCGATTATTATTAATTTGTATAACATGAACCCGTTATCTCGGTGTTGTAATTTAAGATCATTGTTTGTCAAATGCCACGTACATCGAGCGGTTCGCCATAAATTACTGTCTTTAAATAAAATATCCGTTACGGAATACTATAGAAAATAACACAACCCATAACAGTATCCTACCACGAGTTCAAATAGCGGAAATTACTGTCAGTTTTACAGTTTTTCATTCATAAATCGTCACACGTAGTAACGAATGAGGAATAAAAATTCTTGTTTTATTCTGTGCTTATTTACGAAAGGTACTGAACGCATTTGTATTAACTATTGAGTTTAAACTTTAATTATTTATTGCATAATTCATTATGATCTGATTCACGGTATTACAATTTTTTCTGTGAAGTTGATATACCATTTTTTATACCTTTTTACTATTTTATATGTATGTATGTGTAAATTTCCATTACAAGGTATGTACTCGCCCGGCTGTGTTGCTGATATGGTCCGGGAGATTAGAGACGCTACCAGGATCAGAGAGGAGGCGATGTACGCCAGATTGAGGGCCATGCTTATTGAGAAGACGGACGTACGTATTATATATAAATATTAAATATATGAAAAGATATATATAGTTTTATGGTTATGTCTGCAAAACTATTATAGCTGCTTCAAATAAACTGTTCGGTTAAAAAATTCCATATATTCCGAGTCATAATGTATTCCGAATAAAGGAAGATAATATGTACTAATTCCTATGTATACACACGAAATATATCGGACAGCTTATATAATATTTATGTACCTATTTATTACTAAACTTTAATACTGTTGAAAAATCACATTCCTAACTTTTGAACTTAGTCGATATCACTCGAACTCATTCAATAATTGAAATCTATCTAGTTCAGTTTAATATTAACATTTTACATACGTAGAGATAAAAGTTTTTCATTAAAATGATATTGTCATTGTAGACTAAACTGGCAACGCCTCGTAAGTATTGTAACGTTGCAACTCGTAATAAGCCTATTGGTATTTAGCGTCTTATTATACCATTCGTTTCAGTGGACGCTTTCGCGTTTCATTAATTCATTACGCTGTCAGATTAGAGAGTGAGTATTAACTGCGGTTTAACGTAAATAACGTACAGTGACGTAAATAACGTAGAAATACTTTGGGTGTGAACGTTTGTCCTTTCGTCAGTATTCTGGATGAACGCCAAACGTCTGTTTTAGAACATTAAAATTTTATATATATCTGTACCAAGTATATTATGTATTTGTAATTCTCATATAACCATCATTGTTATGCAGCTTTATATCAAGATGTACAGGTCTATCTCGCTATCTATAGATAATGTTATCTAAAAGTATTCGTGTTCGAAAATAACCTGTCATGCGAACAGAAATTGGCAAAATGATTACATCTATAGTAGAGAATATGAAGAATGAATTTATTGTTTCAACTAGTTTTTCATGAAAAGTAACTGCCTATTACTAACAACATTATAATGTGAAAATTATGTAAAACTAAACAAGGCCATGCTAATAATTTACGCAATATTTATACTGCATTATCGTTGATAACACTGGTTGATTTGTTCGTTGTTATTTAAATTTAGTTATGCAGGATTTCAAATAGTATTTTTAAGCGTATAAAGAAAATACATCTTTTATTTGTGTAATAAATTTGTTACAGAGCGGATTGTCTTCAACAGAGTCGAAGTTAGCTGAGAGAACTCTCGATGAAATAAAGGTAAATTTATTTTTCAGAATAGCGCCATCTAGTACTTAAAGGTGAAACCAAGTATAGCGATAGATGTCGCTTTCCATTTTTGTCGCTTCACTACTTTGTTTTGATGGAATCAAAGAGATGGCGCTGTATTTGTCTATATAATAAGTATAATAATGTATATATTTTATTGATAGTATTTCAATATTTTTTTTTATTTTTATTATATTTTTGAATTTTAAACATATTTGTTAGTGCACAAATTATGTTTGCAATGATTTTACATGAAGTACCTACATTTCCACGACGTTGCATGTACATTGTACATAGTTAATTTTAGATTGCGTCATATTATTTAATCATTACACACACAAGAATTTTTAGTTTGCAAGTATCCAAGTCAAAGTAAAAGATATCTCTGAGAAATATCATAGAGACTACAATAAGAATTACAGAAGAAAAAAATAATTTATATGAAAAAAGATAATAATAATGCATAAAACTTTTATATATAAATATATTAATTTAGACAAATATAAGAAAAAATTACCTAACGAAACCCTCAGTCGGAATGTAACACAAATACTCAAACTATTTTTTTTGTTTTTATTCGGTACTATTAATGTATATTTATTCTGTGTGGGTGGTCGTGAAGTGCACTCGTCGGTCTGTCCGTCACAGTTCTTGTGCGAAACACCTCAATAATACATTATAATTGACGTATCTTATGTCAATTTAACATACATTTTTCTTTCTGTCGTTGTTAAAAATCGCGCTTTACAGCCGCCATTACGCCATATTGAATTTTACGTCAAACTTGTGTTAAATTAAAAGACGTTATTTTTAACGAACGTTTTGTATTTTTATATCTGTTTTTCGTCTTATTATTGTTTGTTTTTGTGTTTTATTGAATAATTGTATTTTATTAATTGGATTACGTTTAGAGGGTGGTGGTATTATAAAATCAGCGTGTGCCGTCAAACGTGGAACGCATCGATTCATCCCGACCGGCTTTATACGTGCGATCCAATAGTTGAATACGGCTTCTATCACACCGTCGCGTCGGTTTAAAATAATATATTAATAATTAAATTTACTTACATACTTGATGTTTTTTTTTCCATTGTTATAACGTCATAAAATGCATAAAAATATTAAAATGGATGTAATCTTCATTAAAGCGTATTTTTTTTAAATTTCATCTACAAAAATTTCATACTTTTATTTAGTGTTAAAAAAATAGTCACATTAAATACAAATGTTGTTACGTTTATGAGTATAGAACGTGATATTTAAGGGAAATATAAAAATATATCGAAATACTAAATAAAATTGCACCGATTATAATAATAATAAATAAATTTTATAATCGGTGCAATTGTGTTCCGAATGTTCAGTATTTTGTAGTCTTTACCGGTTTCCCCATCGGGCATTTGAAATATGAACGGGTGCGTAGTAGGGCGGGTTGTGTCAATATTGGCAGATGTGAGTGGATGGCTGCAGCGAGGCGCCACCCCTGGTGACGTCACACACCTTCCACAGTCACTACCAACATGACGGATGTACAGTCATTGTAGCGCCCATACATTATTTGAATGTTGGTACGAATGAACGAAAATTATATATCAAAAACATTTTGATTTCTATATACCATTTTAAAGATTAAAATTATGAGCATCTATAAGTTACGAGTGATCGAAATACTTCGTTTGGTTACGCGACCTCTAGTTAAATGGTATTGGTTAAAATCTCAATAACCGATATTATTTGCGTTTATAATTCACGCTCACAGATCGTAATGAGTTAATTGCGTGCAAAAACGTTCGCACTGTGGCTATAATGTGGTGTACTCGCTAAATATACGAGACGTTAATAAAACTTGTTCCATGCTCTGTGAAGACGGCGCTCAAAATAACTATTATATATAAATATTTAGGTAGATATAGTACATAGATATTTATTACTTGAACAAAGAAATACGTATTAAAATAAATAATTAATAAATTACATAATAATAAGTGTTTTGAATTCAGTGAATTTCAAATGAAACTTATCATTTGTATGATCGAAAATGACATAAGAATAAAAAAAAAGGCACTTCATTTAAAGTTAATAATAAGACTAAATAACACTAGGATAAATGTTTAATTTTAAATAAATACATTACAATAAAGTTATTTCATTATATGTAAAGTTATTTATTTTATTTTATTCTTATTTCCAATACACAGTTTTTGAGTTTTACATTTAAACATATAAAACATATTAGTCACGATTAAAAATAAAATTCTAAATCATATTGCATTACGTAAAATAATGGAGATATTTAAAAAATAATATACGCCTAATAATCCTTAGATATTAGTTTATTAAATCGCAAAAGTCACATCTCATCAGTACATGAATTAATTTTATTAATATACATTATTCTTCATAATTATAACAAAAATTTCGCCTGTACATGATTATAAATACTCCATGATTCCATAGTTCTGATCAGGTTTCGTCGGTCGTGTTCCCGCATACGTTACATAAGCAACTAAACGTTGTGCTTGTGCTACCTCCGAGGGAAATTTATTACACATAAGTAGGCTTGAAAAGAAAAAAAATATATACACTCAATAAACTACAAATACTTATGAGATTAAAGACCAAAAAACTCTTAATATAGCTCTGTGTATTAATAAAGAAATAGTTCCTTACAAGATATTATTAAACGCTTATCATGCTTATATTAAATTTCATATAATTTATGTAACACCTATTATATATACATTTATATTATAAAACATATATATTTATATACATTTCATCTTCTCCTTATAATTTGAGTGGGATATCTGACAGTTTAAAGTTAGGACGAGTCACATAAAGGCTGTGAGCAGTTGCGTCGCTCGTTACTATAAAGGGATTGTTGAAAGTTTGTTTAAATTATTATGTAAAAATATATACGAACATTCTATATTTCATATAGTTATCTATTTTTGTACATATATAATTATTTTACTGTCTTCAGCTGTTGTCTTTAAAACGCGCACATATTAAATGCAATCAGGTATATATCTCATGTCGAAAAACTTGGAATGAGTAAGAAAATAGCAGGCAATAATGTTATGAGTAAATAGTAACGTAAACTCATCTATACTAGTTAATTACCTTGAATTCACTCAAATACATTTCCGTGTCAATTCATATAAAACTATTAAGTTTTTAAAAAATATATAGTAAGCAATCAGCAGCGCCTTCTGTCGTAGTTGATAAAATAAATAATAATTTGTCACAACAAAATAAAATGTTTTATAATTTGTCTTCTTTAATAAAGATAACTATGGTTATAGACTATAGTACAGCCAACAAGATATTCTCTTATATGGGGTATATGAAGCAAGTAAATATAAATAAGGAAGCAAAGCTAACTTCAAGAAATAAACGCAAAACGTATAAAAATTTTGTAAAAAAGACATCGTTAGAATATTAAAAATGTATTTATTTGTTTTTCATTATACAAAGATTACATCAGGTTTGTTAAATAACCTATACTGTCAATCTTTAATTCTTTAGCTTTATAGATCTAAGATAAAATTGTATCTGATTTACAATGTGTGTGTAATTATTGTTATGTGTAACAGAGCTCGCTACGAGCCTCGGAGGCTGACAAACGACTCATGATGGACAAAATACTGAAGCTGGAAGACGAACTGAGGCATTTAAGACTGAATGGGTGAGTTAACAATATATAGAGATGAAAAAAAAATGAAAATAAACTAGAATAAATGAAAAACGAGATGAGAGTTTCATTATACCCAAATACACTTAAAGAGACTGTAAATTTTTTTGTTTGACTAAAAGCATTGTATATTTTTCTATATCTAATTTAGTTTGGACGGCGATACACGCGTGAACGGTAACGATGAAGACGATCGTACGAGATCACGACGAGAACTAACAGAACTGAGGAGATCGAAACAAAACCCAGAGGAACACTCACACAAGTCAGTACTGAAGAAACATACACGTAGTGACGCACATAGTGGACGTTAGAACTAATAAAAATTGTATAGATATATAGATTTACATAGTAATAATGCATGAATACCCTTAAAAATCTATGAAGCTTCAAGCATAAATGGTTTGGATTTAGTTATAATCACCTATTAGATCAAAATATCTTCCTACCTTCCATGTAATACATTTTTAGCTTCCGCACTATCATAATTTATTTTTTCAGATGGGATACTAATATCAGTTTTTAACAGATGTCGCCGGTGCCAGTGTAAGCGAAGTATATAATTTTGTATATAAATATTTGTGATGTCAATATATTTTAAGACTACCCTCACTTGCAGATTGGAACGTCTTGTAACGCAGTTGCTATCGAAATTCAACGGACCTCCACTGACCAATGGAGAGGATTCATTGTTGAGCGAAAATGAAAATGAGATTCGACCTAGACGGATAAGTTCGTCTAATTCAGCTAAATCTTTGACCAATCTCACGAATGTATTGTCCAATAATTTGTCCAACACATCCAATTCGGGTTTCTTTGGCCCGGTGACAGATTTGTAGCGTACGGCTTTAAGGCATGTCGTGTGTTACATTGCCAAGGACTTCTTTAAATCCCTGACACAGATTGCCTAATCATTACCAAATTATTCTATTTGATAGTTTACTTGAATCTCATTATTGTTCACTTCAGATCGCTCTAAAGTTGTTATACAGAAAAAAATATTGGCAAAATGATTTCTATGAAGAAGCCAGTCTTGTGTAAACCAAATATTAGTTAATATATTTTGATGGCGTTTAGTACTTATGTCAAATTTGAAAGCTCATTTGGACTGTGATAGAGAAATCACTTTGAAAACCCCAAAAAATTTAATTAATAAAATTACGTTCCTAGTAACAAAGGAATAATAAAAAAGAACAATATTTTCTTTAATTAATATTTCACTGCACAAATATATGCTACAAATATTACATTATAGGTACATACTCGTCCAAATATTTGGTTAAAGTAGTAAAATATAAAAAAAAATCGCTCCTTCATATTCACTTGCATTATATATAAGTAAATTTACAATTAAGACTTATCAATAATAATAAGCCTAAGTTTATAGGAAGGTAGAAACAACTTTAGTCGACTTACAGACTGCTTGAAAAATATTGAAATTTAAGTTATATATATATATATTCATTAAGTAATAAATTTAATAAGATAATGATTGGTTTTTGTTAAAGAAAAATAATAATTTTTTGCATTTCTATGTTATGTTTGAATGAATGGACAAACGATTTTTTTATTTTCAATCAACAAAGACAATAATTTCAGTATAATCATGATAAGGATGTGTATTCTTTTATTATATATAACGTTTTGTTTGTGTGTTTATTTATACATTGGGCTCTCTATATGTGTGCTTCTGTGAATTGTCCTAATACTCAAAATAGTTAAATCTATTGAAGTTGTTACAGGAAATTTATAGGAATAGTTATAGTGATGTAGGTTGTATCTTAATATTTTTTGATTTTTGGACTTTATAATGAAAAAAAAAATTTAGGTATTTTTTCCTTATTTTCGCCTTTTGTCACACCTAGACTGTAAGCATTTGTCAATGTATCAATATTATTTTTGACCAACATTTATATGAAGATGGTTTTAATAACACGAATTTGTTATTATTTAATAATTATTTTATTACTCGTTCGTATTGACCACCGATATGAGTATATAATTTCAACTTTTATACCAAATTTTTTAATATAAGTAGGCTAAATAGTTTTAACTTATTAATAAACTGTAATATGTAAATGTCACTTTGTAATAAAGAAGTATTTATATGTCAATGTCATTATATGTCAAAGTGACATTTGCATAAAAGTACATTAGATACTTATCTGTAATATAATATAATCTGTGGTGCCTTAAACGTAATCGTATCCGCCCGTTTATTTTTTAATTATATAAAATAATATGTTGTATTTCGTGTGCCATTCGCTGTTTCAAACTTTTATCTCTATTTTTACAGCTGATTACTTTATTGTATCATAATTTTATTATTAACATTAAACTACCAAATATCACTAGCACTCAATACTCAATATAGTTTTCGTTTATCTGTAACGACACGTAACATTTAAGATAATGGTTTTAATAAAATCTAACAATACATATGTCCGTGTATAATTTATAATGTCACAAAACAAAAGAAATGTTGTTTAAACATAAAGAACGATCGCCGGTTCAATTGCTTTTTAACCCTTGTGTGTTGGGGTGTTGTTTTAGAGCGTTTTCAATAAACGCTAAATGCGCAGGCGCACGCGCCGGCCGCGTGTCGGATGGGTGGGAATATCCGTTCCGTTTTGTGGGAAATCATTTGATTGTCTCATTACTGGGGTAATTAGTTATCTGTTGTTTTAGGCGTCTGTGACGTCATCAACCTTGATAAGTGACGCCCCACTAGATATATAAATGCTCTAAAATTACATTGTGATTACATCGTATAAATTAATATTATAATGTTATTCTTATAATTTATTAAATCATTTTATCGATACATTAGCTTGATGCAGACAGCGCAGGTAATGAGTTGGAAATATAAAGCTCATACTTAATAAGCGGAAACGACCGCTTCATAAACGCCTGGAATTTTCCATTTATATTTTAAATAATTAAATATAAAGCAGACAGATCAAATATTCAGAGACCGCAGCGACAAATTGGGCACAAATCAATGGCGGCTGCTCGCGGCGAGCTAAAAAGCGACCTCATTATTGAACATGAATTAATCACACTTGTCGATAGGGATGACATGTTTATCGATAATAATCAGAGAAGATGCTTAGTTATTTAAAGACATAGTTTTGCATATACATAATATACAAGAGTTAGCATATCAGAATTAACACGTACATTTTAGTATTATTCGCCTGTATATAAATACTTTTTATTTCTATGTGTCAAATAAGACACTGAATAAACTATTTTAGTTAAAAAGTGTGTATTTCGAGCTAAATTACGTCAGACAGCATAAGAAAATTAAGTAACATCTAGTATAGGATATAAATGTACTTAAAATACAAAATTGTAAATGATATTCATGGTGAATACATTTAAATTATAACAGTGAAGTTGCAGTGGAGTCCATCCCTAGTCCATGAATATTGTATGTTGCAATTTGTATAATTTGATTATGCCCCACCTGCGTGGAGAGCGAGCTATGACGAGGGTTCGTACGTCTATGGTTTTTGATAGTTATTGTAATCCAAAGTGAAGGTGTTGCAATTATCTTGTAAATTATAGCGGTTACACTAAATGGGTAACGGTTGACCAATATCAATTATGGAACAAAATATATTTATTGTATATCATATTTGGTTGCTAGTAATAAAAGATGCTAGTGCATTACATGAAAGTTTGTATCAAATTTAAGACGTGAACATGTATTCTTTGCCCATTAGGGAGATGATGTAAAATTGAAGATTACTCAGAATATTGTTAAAAGTGTTGAGTTTACGTTATAATTAATTAATTATTGGCGAAAATAGTTGTAGGTATTTATTTTTGAAAATTTAAGTAACGTTATAATTTAAAATTTGAATGTTTCTTTTTATGCGTACCTAATACTACTGCATAAATTTACCATATGTACAAAGTCGTAAGAAAATCTAATAATGAATTATAACAATAAAAAAAATATTAGCCGACGCATCATGAGTCGCTCCATTAAAGTTCGTATCATTGCAACGCATTAAACACCTATCTGGCGCGCACACTTATTTAATCAATCAAACTCGCTTATCACAAAACCCATCCCGACAAATTACATATTAATACTGGCAGCACTAAAAAGCTCACGTCAAACTGGCAGTTACACTACCGGCTACCCTCTTCAATAAAAAATACTGCGGAAGTCGAACGCGTGCATGTTATTATAATTATATTTTCACAAGTTGCATTGGGGTTGCGTGGGACAGAGGGTAGGTGGATCCAGGTATTGTAAGAGGGATCAGAATCATAATGTGTCAGCTCAGCACCAGGTGTCGGGCTTAAAAAGATTAGCAGCAATCGTGTTATAGACTTCATTAAAGCTGTCAACGGTTTTTAATCGTTAGGAAAATATTAAAAATATATCAAGCCATTAAACCAAAACTGCAATACACTTATGCTTTAGGTATATCAGCGAATTGTATAAACATTTTCTTAATTTCCACTTAAAGATAAAAGGGTATTTTGATTGACTTGTTAATTTAGTATCCGTGGGAAAATCATTGAACACTTTCATAGCATCTTCAATATTAATCATATAGTATTATATTATCTCCTAAGTCCCTAATATAAACAAATTGTACTCCAATTACGTCTGACCCTTTGGTTCCGCGACGACTTTGTTACCAGAACGCTTTTCTCATGAACAATAAGTCCTTGTAATGTGTGCCCTATAGTATAATGGGAGAGATTATTTTGATTCGTACAATATATCAATAGATAAAATATTGCGCGGTTAAAGCGAAATCGGTTTTTTGTATTCATCGTTCGACCACTCGTGGCCGGCGAAGAGGGCGCGCGGTCGGCACGCGTTCTTTGCTTTATTTGTTTTTAATTAAATTAATATTGTTGTGACGAATCGTTCTTCGAGGACCGTGTTGTTGTCGTAATGATCATTATCACCCTCAGGTACCTTTGAGACAGAAACGAATCAAACAGACCTGTTTGTTTCAATTCGTTTCATACTTTACTCAAACAGTACTCTATTTATAATGTGAAGTTTTAGTTTCCATACACTAGAGCTGATCGGCCAACGCAATACAGCTTTTTTTGTGTTGTATACGCACGTAATAACTACAAATTGTTGCAATATAGCATATAAATGTTTAAATCTTCTCAGAAATAAAAACAGTTCGTTCTGTGATATATCTTCAAAGTTTAAAGTTTTAAAAATCCAATATCTATTAAATTCCTATAAATATCGTAAAAAACAACAAACATCGGTTACGATTTCTTACCTTTAAGGTGCCCTTCAAAAATAGCATGACAACACAAAATTCAACACTTCGCATGGTTAGTTCACACCGACTGGGCCATCGCCTGTACTCCACACCACAGAACATACCACCCACGAAGTATTTGCTCTGCCCCCGTTTAATTGCTAGCTTAAACATTTATTGCCTTTTCTTAGCTTTGGTTTATCAAGGGTTGATTTACCCAGACATAGTAAATAACCCGTCTTTATCCCATTGTTAGGTGATCATTTTGTTAGTACGCAATTTTTTTTGCGACTTTTAATACGTATATATTTCCAGTTCATTTTATATATCGTATAATATGATTTAAATAGTATTTATAAATTACATAATTATCGCTGTTCATATTGGATTAGTCGTAACAACATGTCAAAGAAATTACCTTATGTATACTAATAGTGTTTTTTATTTTAATAATTTTCTTATAACTAAGTTTAGATGAATAATTGTCTCCGTGAGAGAAATAAGTTTCAAATTATTAGAACACATATAAAATGTGTTTTAAAATGTCTAATATTTTGAAACTTAAGTAGAAGTGACCGACTCAAGGAACTAGTCAAGAGTTCAAGAATACTTGAGCTCGGGTGGTCTGGTATAGACAAAGGAGACGATGGCTCACAACTCATCTTTAATACTGATATTAATAATCATTTTATATCAAACATTGGTTCAAAGTTATAGACATTATTTAACATTGTACGTATACCCATTTTTTGTACTATTTTTAAAAATTTATAAGCATTTCTAAAGCTGACTTGATAAGCAAAAATATAGTTCATTATGAGATATACTATTAAAATACAAATAACTGAAATTCAGAAAATTATTATAGCAAAATATATGCCCAAACGAAGGTCCATTATATTTTAAATACTACTGAATTTAATATAAATTCACAACCATAATATCATGTGGCTATACTTCTTATTCAAGACATGAGTTTATGATGGTTTTAGTGCGAGGGCCACTTAACGCCCGCTACCGTGTACTTACCCTCCCCCCACCCCCCACAACATCCCCCCATTGATTAGATGCATCCACCCCCACATCACACCTTAACGAGCTCTGGGATAAAAATAAGGCAGTCAAAATTATAATATTTTATGTAGAAAATGAAAGTTACAAAGAATTGATATTATAAACTACGACAATATTTCATAATTGTAATGAAAACCATTTCTATTGCGT
The DNA here is from genome assembly GCA_018231785.1 of Danaus gilippus. Taxonomy (NCBI): domain Eukaryota; kingdom Metazoa; phylum Arthropoda; class Insecta; order Lepidoptera; family Nymphalidae; genus Danaus; species Danaus gilippus. The sequence goes on from DVQO01000051.1 coordinate 37,014, forward strand.
TCTCATTGTTTTACCTCAAGTTTAAAATATCGTTACATTCCTTCGTAAATCTACCCTGATAATATCACTTGTGATTATTATTGATAAATGAAAAATTTGGTACGTTGCGGACGTAGTGCGACGTACAAACTGATCATATAAACATACAAAAACAATCATATGTAATACATTTAATGTTTCTTTATATAATGAACGTAGTACAAATAGGTAATTAAGTACAGATTTTGAATATAAGTGTAAAATATCATCATAATAAAAGATCAAAAGAAAAAAAACAGCGGAATAGTCAAAAGCAAATCAATAAAACGCCACTTAAAAATACATCATTGTACCCTACGGTCTACACCGCGAAACACAAGGCTTAACAATACTTAGGGTAAGTTGAATTAATACAGAATTAATATAGGTCCCACAGTTTTAAGCCGTGGGTTGTAATGAGGTTCCCATGGACCTCGGAGGCCACTTGTTCAGGATTATCGGCTAGCGGCTATGTTCGGCAACTTTTAGCTCGGGGCTACCGGCGTTGTAGAATCGTTAAGATTACTAACGATTAATACCAATTAAATGGCATTTGATTATAAAATCGATTTAATTATGGATAGAGAATTATCTAGAAATAAGATTTTTTTTGTCGCATTTCAACTTTTTCTCTACATTTTGTTGAAATTTATGCATTGTATTGGTTGAGAAACGTACATATCTTAAATGCACTTTTTTATACAATATACATATTTAATTGTTGCATAAATAAAACACTCGAATACTAAGTTTATTGTTGTATAAAATTGCATTCATAACCCTTCCATTAAAGAGTACTCTATTCTATTGAGTCTAAAGTCGCCAAAACATTTAGTGTTACGTACTTATGCGACTGTTAACTTAAAGGGCAATTAAAATACAGCTTTATAATTGTTTCTGTTCTGTTTCGCTTATCATATGTAATATTTAACCTTTTTAAATAATTGTTTATAAGGAAAATTTTAAGATGAACCGTTGAGATAGAATATTCAATAATTCATAAATCATTTATATATTCAATTTTTTAATTTTAATTATTAACATCTGTAGAGAGGTACATAAAGTAGATGCAACCAAAGACGTTTAAAAGGGCATATTAAATTATTTTTTCAAGATTAAATAAATAAAATTTGTGATAAATGTAAATGATCAATTTATTGAAAAATAATGATCTGAATAATGTGCTTTTTTTATGAACGTTTTCGCATCTAATTTGAAAAATTACGTTCTGAGTCTTTGGTTTCAAATATGTATAAAGATTATGAAGGACTCCGGCTATATAAACATGTTTTTATATGAAACTAAGTCACGTTTTACCTCCGCTTAGGAGAAATGTTATTTCATTATCGTTTGAAAAAGCAAAGGAAACAAGCTCTCAAAGGTTTCAACTTACCTGTGCGCCGGCGCATCGTACCTGACCTAGGAAAACAAACGATATATTTAGTATGGATACGACCTGTTCATATTATAAAAATTAATAAGAAATTCAACGTATTATACACTATCCAGTCCATAATAAAATTAAAATTCTCGAATATATATATTTATTTTGAATTATTCCATAGTTTAATCGTAAAGGCATGTCCATAGTAGTTGTTGTGAATAATATTTCCATATTTTTGGTAATATTTTTTTGTGACCCGCTAAGTGGTTGGATGCGGACCACCCACTGGGTCGGAAAACCCGAAAACTAACTCACTTAATAAAATATCAACCTTCAGTTATGACTTCAATATTAGTTGTAGGAATTTTATGTTTTTATCTCTACTAGAGATGTGATAAGTCTGTATTTTATCCGACTAGGAAAGAAAGGTTATGTTTTATGAGTTTTAAAATATAGTAATTTAATTTTTTTTTAACTTAAAGTTTGTATATACCTATTATTTAAATTTTACCTTTTACACCTTTTTATTAATTCAATACTGTTGGCCAAATTCACAAAAAAAATATTGTCTTAATAGAGATTTGTAAATAAAACTACTCCTTTTAGTAATACAAATCGTTCTCTTAAAATATGAAGAGCCTAAGTAAAAAAAGTTATGTATTTAAAAACATATTTGTGATTGATTTAGAAAAAAATGTCTTTTATCTACAGTTAGATATAAAAACATTAAAATAAACTAAAAGCAAGCAAACATTCAAATATTATAATAGTGTGTACAATACATAGGTCTCTCGCATATAGTATGTAAGCACGCGGGATGGCTAACAGTATTGTTATTTGACTTATAATTAATTAATTTCCTCTTCAACTTCATAACTTCAAATATTATAAACAAAAACATTCAAATTTTAATTCTCATTTATTGCAACTTATATATTTCGATTTTAATAGTAAAAAAAAACAATAATTAAATTGAGAATTAAGAAACGTAATTTTTAACTATAATTGTAATAAAAAATAAGTTTTTGTAAGAAAAAAATTAAGGTCGTTCTTGCTTTAATTTTTTCATACTTATTTGTCGTTGGTGAAAAATCATTGATACAAAAATTTTTTTGCATCAATCAACGACCTTGTAGCGTGACTAGTGTCGTCCGATTTTAAAGAACGTAATTTTTGAATATCGTAATAACAAAAAAGGAAGAGGATTTTTAGGACCAATAAAATTTAAGTAGTTCTTACAAACCTAATTTGTCGTTGGTAAAAAATTGTCATAAAAAATCAATGCATCAATCATTGACTCTACTAGTGTCGTCTAATTTCACCAAGTTCTCACGTCATTCCCAGCTCCGTCTTCACCAACTGACATGAATGGTTATATTTACGTGATTCTGTTTACAGGATTTAGCTTATTTACCTGACTTATCTCGTTAAGGTGATGGTCACTGTTATCTAGAAGCCTTTGTTCTCACTCACCTTTGTTATATTTAAAGTCACGTGTCTTACAATGGACGTAATAAAAAATTATACAACTAAGAAAGGAACTCTCACTGTCATTACTTAAATAATGTGAGATTACGTATTATTGTAATAAAAATTTAATGAACAAGAATATTTATAAATTTAGACATGATACTAGATTTAAATGTGAATAAAAATCCAACTTTTTTTATTTTAACTTCATATAAAAACGAATTCTTCTCAATTATATTGACGTTACAATGACAATAAAATGGAATAAAATACAGATATTATTTGATACTGAACTTAAGATTTCTCAAAAATAGGTTACTAAGCGAAATAAAAGAGTTCCATGTACCCAAACCGGAGCTTTTTTAGATAATTGAACTTGTTTGAACTCACTAACACATTTCTAGCCCAAACCTGGTAGTAACTCTGGTCATATTCTACATATAATGAGAGAAATTGAAATAAATCTTTGAATGCCATAGACTTAGCAATCTTTTTTACTCTCAGATAATAAACAAAGTTTTTAAAGCAAAACCAAACTGGTTAATTAGAGTTAGGAAATATTTTTTGTCATATACAAAATTCACAATTCCATAGCACAGGTTGGCTTTAAACTTGGTAATACATTTTAACTAGAGGTAAGAGATCTTAAATTTAGTTAAATCTATAGAAACGGATGTGAAAACAAAATGAGACAAAATTTCTAAGCATTTATGGATTCACCGTGGGGGTGTCGGGTGCATCTCTTCATTTAGGTAGGTATATAAAGGAACACAAAATGCACAAGATACAATATTTTCATCATGGCCTTTTTATCTATTACAGATGATTTAAGACAGTGTGTGATTATAACCGCTGTTGGACTGTGATGGCGGAGTGT